>WWET01003969.1:69743-93868 GCA_011038615.1 Limnodynastes dumerilii | reverse complement strand
AATACCCCCCCCGCCTTCTTCACATATTTCAGACGTATTTTGGAGGAACGTAAATTTGGCATGCCCACACGTAAGGATTTACGTGACACATATGTGAATGGCCCATACGTTCACAATTACGCTTCGTGAATGTGCGTATTTTCTATGGTGCGCATGCGTAGTGCGTTCTAAACAGCGATTTTACATCTCCGCCACACGTAAATTCGCTTTGAAGCGTTGTTCTGGATCAGGCCCATTGTTCTCATATATGCCTGTATTTTATTGATTTTATGTACGCATATTTTATCTACTTTATAATAAATTTTGTGTGTGTTAAAAATACTACACTATGTTGCTCCTGTATACTTTTTTCTTTTACTGAGCTATTTACCCTGAGAAGATCATAGGTGCGGATACACATGTATCTGCACCTACTTCTCCGATCCACCCCCTTGCCCCGTCCCCTTCTTTAGATGCCTAATGGCACTTACGAGTGCCATAGGCAACCTTGAGTCACTGTGCGCAATTTCCCTCTTAAGAAATACGCACTGACAATCCCCAGCCCTCCCTCCCAGTCTAATTTACATCACTCCACCAACTTTACCAAATTATCATGCCGTGACGCACCTCCTGTCACCTAAAAAAAACTATGTGCGGTCTTTAAAGACCTAAAGGCTACGTATATTGCGTAGTCACACTGAGTAACAAAATCATTCCCTTACGCACCTAAGCCTCTGCTTCTTAGGTGTGAATCTCATCCTTTGCGATTAAACAGTAAAACAAGAGCAAAGTAGACAGAGGTAAACTGCAGGGAAGGGCCCATTTAAATTGTGAAAACAGAACTGGACTAAGTTTTCTAGCTTAACAATCATTTACAGATTAAACATAAAACATTGCAGTATGTACGGTCAATGAATGATCATGATGATTGCTTTTGAGATGTCTCATTGCAAAATTGTCTTGAGAGAAAAATTATTAGCTTTATATTTGTCCAGGGAGATTCTTGAAACAATTGTTTCAAGAATCTCCCTGGACACATATATAGCTAATTGCACTTATTATAAATTACTGATGCTATAAGGAAAAAAACATTTATGATCTTTAAACATTTACCTGCTCCATATAATGAAAGGGGAATGTAAGGATACCTGCAATGTGCAATGCAGTCCTGCAAGTGGTTTCCAAACAAAGAAATAAATGAGGATAGTTTTCTGGCATTCTTCTTTATTATATTTTATTTTGTTTTTACTGTTTTGCTCCACTAAAAGAAAAAAAAACTTACATTTTTGTATTTGTATAATGAATTTGTCATTTTGCAAAAGACAGATCATCTGATTGGAGCACAGTACAGAAGAACATTGAGGTGTCAACTTTTCCATTGCATTGAATCTCTCTTTAGTCTACATAATCCACATTATTTTGTTGCTGATAATTTAATAGAAATAATAGAAAGAGAATCTCTATTTTGTATACATTTTTCATTTTCTGATACAATTTATGCTCATTTAATAACAAAGAAGAATGCCATTAACAGCCTCACTCTTGGTAAGTAGCCTACAATTACATAAATATTTTCTTTTTTGTTGAAGACAAATAGGGCCCTGATTCAGAGGCTGAAAATAAGAACTTAAAGTTACACCTGGGCAAAACCATGTTGATTTCAGGGGGAGTCAAGTTAATTTTATTCTATGCATGCAGGGAGAATGCTTTGCTTTTACTTATTGCACACAGATACCTGATCAGCTTTACTTTTAAACTGCTAATTAGACTTGAGCTGGGAAACATCACCTTTTAACTATAATACTGTTGCAACAAATGAAATTTGACTCCCCTGAAATCAACATGGTTTAGCCCAGGTGTAACTTTAAGTTCTTATTTTCAAGTGACTGTGTTCAGTGCTATCAAAAGATTAACTAGCTATCCTTAATCACCTTTTTAATTTCAATAAAGAGAACAGCAGATGAGCTGTGGTGTCCTGAACACTACAAGACATATCAGATTATTCACTAAAGTCAACTCCACATGTATTGTAACAAAAACAAATCCAAGTTCCAAAATCTGGGATCTCTCCAAACTCAATTACGTTAACCCCTATCATTGATTATGTATAGAATGTATATAAATAGAAGAATCACAAAACTTGCTTGCAGTAAAATGGAGCCAAACTTATTCAGCAGATAGTTACAGGGGCCCTAAATTAACACTTAATCACATGTCTAAATATACAAAGGACATGTGTGTATCTAGGCGATTTCATGCAAATTGCGCATACGAGATCCAGATGCGAAGCATGGCAACTCGTTACACACGTGGATCAATGAGATCCAGAAGAAGGGGTATGCCAGTGCACCAAAGTTAGAAGGTAAGACAAGTGGGTGGGGGGGGAAGGCACTTAAATAGGACAGCAAGGGCGGGGTTAGCAAGCTACACACGTACATTAGCAAAATCTGCACAAATGTGCGCACAGAGAGTTAAGGTAGCCTATGGAGGCGGAAGTCAGCAAAATGATGAACGAGGGGAGTGTCATGGGAGTGCAGGTGCGTATTTTTGCGAATGCTCGCATACTTATTTTCTTCTTATCTGTGAATCAGGCCCTTGCAGCAGAGGACACATGAAGAGGTAGCACTCCTTGCTATAAACAGAACATTTATTGTAGCATTATTAGAAGACAGATTACTCTTGGAAGATATCCCAGCAGCTGTTTTGATCCAAGTAATTAAGAATCCTATTTATTATCACAAAAACATGCATTTTATGCTGCAGCAGCAACATGTCAAGACATCATGGTCCCCTTATGTATAGCTATCATTTTGACAGCTCACCAGTGGATTATTTCTCCCCTAGGGGTAGATCCGGAACTAAGGATGCTGGCGTTTTTATGCTAGCCGCTGACGTAAAAATGCTATTTTGTATGTACTGCGCATGCGCCCGGCAGATATTACGCCAGGTGACTCTGAACGTACGTACCAGGCTAGTATCAACAGCGTAACTACGTACGCAGGGGCGTGCCAGCCATACGACACCCTAAATTACGCCTCGGAGGTGGGGTGAGGCATTTAAATCATACAGTATGGGCGTGCTTAGGCAGGTACGTACGTGAAGCCTTTACGTACCTCAGTACTTACGCCGTGTAAAGTTAAGGTAGGGCAAGTGTAAAAGTACATACGAGCGAGGGGAGTGTCTAGAGGAGTTCATAGTGAATACACGAGCGTAAATACGCTACGTCTTGAAACGTAATGGAAACGTGGCTCTGGGTCTGGCCCCTAGTGGGTAACTTCCAAGCTTAGACTTTATCGTTTTTCATCAGGTAACAGATGTTTATAGTAAAAACCAATATTTATGGTAAAAATACAGAATATTTTTTTTATTGTTATTTTTATTTATTTATTTTCTTTTTTTTGAGGGGATTGTCTTATTTTTATAAGGCCAAGAGTAATATGCCATTAAACCATTGAAGAAAGCACCAACGACCGTATTCAGATTTAAGAAAGTCTGCAGACTTCCATACGCTATGTATGGACGGCAGCAGTAAAATGGTTCTGCTCATGTGCAGTATTATTATGTCCGCAACAGAGCACATCTCACCGATGCTGAGATCTGTGTGGATCAGAGCCCTCTGCCTAGGGGACATGCCCATTCCCCATGTGTAGCAGATATACATGGGGGGTTGGGCTGCAGGATGAACATTATACAGTAAGGGTTTGGCTAAGCCCTTACATATGAAACAGAAACCCTTCCGTGTGGGATACTTAAGGTAGGATCCTGCTGATGTATACACTATCGTGCAGATAGTGTACGCATCAGCAGGACCCTACCTTAAGTATCCCACATGGAAGGGTTTCTACATTATAATCTAAACTCTAAATATAGTCCCAAGCTATTAAGTTGTATTTCCTATGACATTGCCAACAGTTGCAGTTCATGTGAGAGGAGACCATACTCCTAGCAAGTACAGACTTCAAAACACACCGGCCCTATGTACAATTTAAATACGTACATGTGTGTTAATGTGTTGATGGTATCTCTAGTCTTCATTATACAGAATAGTCATAATCATAAACCTTGTTCAAGATGATGATCTAACAAGACAACTGTCCATAGGTATTCATTAAAATGGTATAATAATTCGACCAGTGGCCTATATTTATTCTACTTCATTATTTTATAAATCCATGTGCCATCCATTCCATTTATTTTATCCTGACACATTAATGTGGATATTTGACATGTGTTCATTTAAGTGTACCAAGACCTTCTTGAATAGCTTCCTCCTAAAGACAGGTGTGAGAGATATTCGGTTGACGCCATTCCCCATCTGATAAGGAGATACTTGTCCCAATAAATCACCATATTGAGTCCCTGTTGGTGGATGTCTCAGGATTTAGGGACTAAGAATAAAATTAATACCTTTAAAACTATCAACCCCCTTTTCCATCAGATCTATTTATTCATTTGTTTATTTACACATTTATTTATTTATTTATTTGTATGTTGAGCACTTAGTGAATATTGAATATTGAATACTGATGCCTATTGATCTTAGACATTCTTCATGAGTAAAATGCTCGATATCTGTATATTGATAATGTGCTGCAGAAATCTGGAATGTCGAATTATGGATGACCGTACATAAAAAAAAAAAACAATATCTATCTATCTATCTATCTATCTATCTATCTATCTATCTATCTATCTATCTATCTATCTATCGATCTATTTATCTCTATTTGGATTTTCCTTTTGTTTACTCATATTCATAGTTCTAAAGAGTGGTCATTTGAATATCTTTTTTTTTACGTAATGTTTTTTAAATTGAGATGCCTTTGGATTAATCCAATAGTTGGTTAATATGTTGCACTTTCATTTCTATTCAATTTGTTGCAATTTATATATTGTAACTATGTTGTATCAATTCAACTAGAATATATTAATACCACAATGAAAATAGTTAAAATAATATCAATACTAATCTATTTATAAATGTTAACCCTACATGTGTAATGAACAACGGAGTTAACTCCTCCTTTGACAAAATCTTACAAGCCCACAGCCTCATTGAACATTTATGCAGGATCCTAAACTATAAATAGAGCCAGCCCCTCTTCCGGTGCTCCTTCGCTTTGAAAAAGGACCCCTCCGGCTCCGAAAACATGTCAGCGAGATATCTCCACCCCCAGAGTGTGCCAGACAAAGTTTACAGTGTCCAGCCCGCCTGCCTCTTTCCACAGACTTCCGGAATCAGTGGCTAGAGTGTTGGGACGTTGTGTCATCGCATGCAGGACTCTTTCCGTCCATCTGTTGCCAAGCTTCCCCGTTAGGAAAGTTTTTTTATTTAATCATACAATTTTATTTATGATCATCTAATTTTTAACATTGTAATAAATGTATGGTTGTGTTTTGACTTTTACCTTTCCTTACTCCTGAGGGAGCATTTCTCTATAGGAGTTTGGAGTTTTTAATGCACCTAGCACAGTAGAGGGGCTGTGTTGTTTCTTACTATATATTTGGACTCCCTTGTTGGGAAAACTTCCCCACAGAGATACATTATTGGGACTCTTTCATGAATTTTAGACAGATTCATTAAATTGTTTATATATTTTTCTTTTCATTGTCCTCTTTTTTATTATCTATTTATTGATCTTTTTGATTGATTTATATATTCATCATATTATTGGGACATTCTCAGGCAGATTCATTCATTTATGTATTTATTCATTCTTAGAATCATTCAGTAATTTATCTATTTATTCATTATATTATTGGGACATTCTCATGCAGATTTAGCAATTTTTATTGTATACTTAATTGATCTTTTTATTCATTATATTATTGGGATATTCTCAGGCAGATATAGTCATTCATTTGTATTTCATTGATCTACTTATTGATTTACTTATTTCTATCTATTTATTGACTTGTCCACTTATCCATTGACTCATTACTGCTGATATTTGGGTAGATTTATTTTTATTGGATGAACTGTATGGAGTAATACTGGGAGGGTGTCAGAATCTACATAACCTATCGGTATGAGATATTTAGACATACTTTATCAGTATTATATCTAAACATAGTGCCCTATAGCATTGATTATTTATAGCAATTATAGCGCCTTTTCCATTGTGTATATTATTATCGTCACTATCTGTTTTTGGGAGTGTGGATCTCCTTTGGATGTGTAGAATGCAGCAGTAAGCGTTGTTCTTCTGGGATATTCTTTGTTTATATTCCTCCTTAATGGTGGGTATCTCAATAAACATTTTCACATTTTAGACTTAACAACCCAGTGGCGCACCCGGGGAGGGGGAGGGGAGGATTTTGGTTGCCCAAAACCCTTCCCCAAACACATTGAACAATTAAAATAAAATTGAAAAAAATACCCCCCAAAAATGTAATATTTGAAAAAGGGGCGTGGCTTTATGGGTAACAACCTGTGCTGTAATAGGTAAGCAGGTGGGTATGGTGAATGGGCCACAACAAATTTAACAGTGCTTATGCACTGACACAAGCTATGGTCCAATGTGTAGTGTGTTCTACTATTGCTATTAGATGTGTACCTTCTAAATAAAACTATTATTTTAATGTTTGAAAGGAGTAACTTATAAATCATCAAAAAAAATATCAAAAATATGACTTGTTTCCTTAATGTAGAATTTGTATTATTTTTTTATCTACATTATAAACTTCCTGCTTTTACAGAGAATAAGAGAGTTAATGGATGTTTTAGATGTCTTGGCAGTTAGAAAGTATGAGCATATTTTCAGTATTGTCCTTTTACATATTTTTTTTTTTCTTAACAGTGCCATCTTATAAAGTAGCTCTTTACAATTTTAAACAGTCCTCACATCAACCTCATTACACCCTAACACACACAAACACACACACACACACACACACACACACACACACACACACACACACACACACACACACACACAAACACACACTCACTCACTCACTCACAGGCTAGGGGTGATTGTAGTTTCATGTGGGGTGTATTGTCTGGGATTGGCATATGTGAGCCATGTCCAGACCCCTAGTACATACACCACAGCTGTCCTGTTTCAAGATTTTGCTGTCCTGTCTGACTTCCAGCTTGTTTCGATAAATGGGCTACACTGGAGGCAGGACAATGGAGGTGAGACAGGAGCAGAGCTTGGTCAGGACGGATGGAGCTTATTTGTCCCATTTTGGGCTTTAAAATGTTGGGAGGTATGCTAATATACCCCACATACATTACACACATTAGAAACCCCCCATTCAATTTCCTGTGTTTGCCACTGCACCCCATCATGCATGCAAGTCTTCTGTGACTGTTTGCAGTGCTCTTTCTTTGGGTGTAGGTTCACATTGAACTGCCCTTTCTCATTTTCTCCCAGGCAAAACTGAAGTGCCTTGGAAATTGATTGCTTCTTGCTGAAGAGAAGCAATGAATCATCCCCAGGACAAAGACAGCAGCAAATGGTGAGTATTTCCCATCCCTCTTCCTAATAGTAAACACAATTGGGGGTGCGGGTTTCAAAACAAATATCACAATTTAACAATTTCTTTTCATCTGTTCCTTTTTATCAAGATAAGAAATAACACTGTCAAATAATCCTGAAGAGTCATTCTCCAATGTTACGATTCTTCTTTAAATAAATGGTGTACTTTTGCACTTTACAGCACCTCTTTGTTGCTTCCAAAAAATGTCTCTAATAAGTACATTCTGAATCTATTCACCTCTGTATGTTTCCTTCTCTTCCTTCTACATTCCCCTTACATTACCCTAACCCTCCCATTACACTACCCTAACCCTCATCTCCCTGCAGCCTGACCCTAAACTTCTCCTCCATGTTACACGCCGGCAGCCGACAGCCGGCGTGTAACGATGCTTCCGCTTTGCTCTGTGGAACGCAGCGTGTGTTCCACAGGTCGGCCGGCACATGCGCAGCGCCTCTGTTAAATTCCCGGCGTTCCTCCACGAGGACGCCGGTGATATTCAGTCCTGTCCTGGGACAGCTGCTTGTAGCTTCTCCTCGCTGCGTTTTCTGCTCGTTCCCGGCTCTCTGCACCCCTATTAGGCTTGTGTCTCTGTACTATTGCCCTGTGTTGTGGGGGTGTCTGTGGATTTTCATATACCTACCTGTGTTGGCTGTTAAATCCTAACCACATAGTGGTATATATTAATACGTACCTGTATTGGCTGTGTATCCCTAGCCACATAGTGGCACGCATATACCTACCTGTTTAGACTGTTAAATCCTAACCACAGTGTGGCTTATATTTATACCTACCTGAATTGGCTGTGTATCCCTATCCACATAGTGGCACATTTATACCTACCTGTATTTGCTGTTTAATCCTAGCCACATAGTGGCATTTTTATACTTTCCGGTACTGGCTATTGACCCTTGCCATTTACTGGCAGTTGGCATTTTTTCCTATTTATTTATCCTTACCTGCTACCAAGGGGATATTGTGTAGCTTTGTCTATTGTTTATTCACCGCCATATCCTGGCTATTTACGTTTTGTCTAGTTTTGCTGACTACTGTTGTCCTACTCTATTCTCGTGCTACATAGTGGCCTCCTGTTTTGTAATCTGGCGAAGGCTCCCAGATTCCCTGCTGCATGCTAGGTAACCAGTTTCATACTGTTCTGTTCATAACACTCCAAGAAGCCTGTCCCTAAGACTTCCTTCCCTGCAGCCTATCCCTAATACTCTCCACCAATAGCCTAACCCTAAGACTTTTCCCCCACGCAGCCTGACCTTAAGACTCGCCATATATTTGCTTTTGGTCTGGTGTGGCATGTCCAAATTGGTGCCGCGCTTTTCAAATGAATAAATGGGTAAGTATGCCAAATAGCAGGCTTACCCATTCATTATTGAAACTGTCGAAATAGTAATATTTTCAAAATACAGGAAGCTGAAAACAAGCTTTTGACTGCTTGTATTTAAAAAAAAACAGACTGCATCTCTCTTTCTTTACCCCCCTTGGATATCCTTCTTTGCTCTAGTTTCTGAGAAACCAAATAAGACCATGTTCTAAATAAATTTGTGTATAAACAGTCACTATTTATGCTCTTTTGAGCTAGATGTATTACCAAAATGTACAAGGTTGTGAATGACAGGGCCCACCTGGATTGACCAAAAAAGGTGTACATACATCATGCTAACTAAATAATTGTTTAAGGAGACAATATAAAAGTCTGAATTAATCAAAGAGATTAGTCTAAAAGGTTAGGGGTTGTACTATATTATTTCCTTTTTCGTATATTTTTTTCCTCTTTAAAAAATGTTGAATTTTCAGATTCAATCTCTGAAAAACAGGAACCAACAGGTTACAATATCCAAACATCCATACAATGACTCAACCAACAGCTCCCCAAACAATTACAGCAATCTAACAACCATATCATACCTTATTTTTTTCCAAATAAGGCTGATATAAAATGGCAGTGATTTGGAAGTCTGGATTAATATGCAGATTATTGCACGTCTCTATAGCGCACATTGTAATTTCAAGTCACACTCACTAGTGACCGCAACCCTGTCCTTCTGTCAGAAACTGTCGAATGTGTTAATTTTTTCAAGTATAGGATAGGGTGGCATGTGTTTCGATTGAGTTGCATGGATTCACGTGCATGCACAGAATGCAAAGCAGACAAAATGTGATCCAATCACATGGAAATGAGAGGAAACTGGTTAACAGTTTGTACCCAGGTCACCATGAATATCTAGTTCTTTTACATTTTATTTTATTTCTTATAATGATATAATAATAAAAATAAAGTATAAATCAGTCATTTATAGATCTAACTTATTTTACAGAAAATAGCTGAAGACAATGAGACTAAAGTAACAAACTTTATACTTCTGGGTTTTCAAGATCTTTACAAGTTCCAAAGTCCATTTTTTATCATTTTGCTTCTTATTTATGTGGCCACCATGACTGGGAACCTTCTAATTATTGCATTGGTGTTAGGAAGTCATCAGCTTCAATACCCCATGTATTTCTTTCTTACCCATCTTTCTCTCTGTGACATCCTGATCAGCACAAATGTTACTCCTAACACAATGAAAGTCATTCTAACAGGTCAGTGCCAAGTATATGCTCTATCCTGTGAGATGCAGTTATATTTCTTTGGTGCCTCTGCTCTCATTGAGTGTTGTCTACTTACGGTAATGTCCTACGATAGGTACTTGGCCATTTGTGACCCATTGCATTATACAACCATTATGAACAATATTCTTCCCCACTACTTGGCTTCAATATGCTGGGTGGCTGGTTTAATATTGTCACTAATTACAGAAATCCTTATATTTCAATTAGACTTCTGTGGTCCTAATACTATCAACCATTTTTTCTGTGACCTTGCTCCTCTACTTGAACTTTCCTGCTCTGACACAAAACTTGTAGAAATTCATGTTTCTATAACAGTAATTGTAGTTGTCACCTCTCAACTTCTTTTTGTCATTGTAACATATTTTTGCATCTTCACATCTATCCTTCGGATTTCTTCCACAACTGGCCGACAGAAGGTCTTCTCCACATGTAGCTCTCATCTGGCAGTTGTGTCTATCTATTATGGGACTCTCATTACTCTGTATGTTGCACCATCAAGAGGATACTCATTAAACGTCAATAAAGTTTTATCACTGCTCAACACAGTTGTAACCCCACTGTTCAACCCAATTATCTACAGTTTACGGAATAAAGAAATACGGATTGCTTTCAGCAAAATTTTAAGAAGATACTATTAAAAATTAATGAAATTATTTAACTATGTTGTCAAAATTTCTAATTTATTTATTAATATAGGACTGGATCCAGACCTCCATTACAGTGTGGTAAGAGTTCTAGACGCAGAGGTAGTGGAGGTCCCCCCGACACATCCAGAAATCCATATGAGCCAGGGGCCGCCACTGCCCTAGCTCATAGGGATTTATGCTAGGTGACATCTACCTTAAGATTTACAAACCAACCCCACATAAAATGGGGATGATGTGGGAATTCAGACAATATATAAGGGCTGATTCATCAGAGAGAAAATGCACATGAACAGAATATGACCACGGATAAAAGATGCAACTGATAAGAATAAACTTCAGTGTAATATATAAATCCTTTCAGTCGTGTGTGATTTCCCAAGCCCTTACAGTTATCCAATCACAGTGAATGTATGTAAAAACCATATATCATATGAATAATCATGTACTCATCCTGATCTTACATAATAAAGATAAACAGTATGGAGGTAAGATGGCACTTCTTCTTTCCACCATATGTACAAGTATAGAATGTTGTTCAATGACAGATTTACAATTGCATAGGTTGAATAAAGATGAAAATAAAAATAAATCAACAGTTGAATAAATATGAAAAAATCAGTCACTTCCGCTGTGTGTTTCTTGATGAAACTAGGGGCTAGATTTACTAAGTTGCAGGTTTGGAAAAGTGGAGATGTTGTCCATAGCAACAGATTTTAGCTGATATTCTCTAGTACGTAAAATGAAAGTGAGAACTAGAATATGCTTGATTCATGCAAAAAATAAACCACTTTTGATGCTGCTTAAGCAAATAAGTCCTCAATTCTTTATTTTGAATGCTTTCCCACTTTTACACATAAATACACCCAAACAATAAAATATGTGTATAAAAAAAAAATATATAAAAATGGATTAAGTTCTTTAAAAATCCACACTTTTTGGTTAGTATTACTGATACTTCCTAACCCCAGCACTTAATAAGGGGTGTATCCTACATCAGGCAAAAAATGGGCCCTCTCCCACTGAGTGGACATACTTCTGCTCTGTGAGAGGTTCTGGTTGTTGTTTTATTTAACCATGGAGGATTCCTGGATCCAGAGGATCCAGAACTGTCCCAGGAAAGCAATGACCATGCATGCATCACTTTTCAATAGAGGATGTATTTCAATCCAAATTTTTGGAAAACACCCCCTTGTAGGAAGTCTGGATCTACTCCATTGGGTTACCATGTACATATATATTTTGTTTACCTTTCAATTAAATCAGTGGTCAGTTGGCAGGGGGTTAAACAAACTCACACTTTCAGCTTTTACATCATATTTAGCAGGTTTTAAGGTAAAAACACTTGAGACTTTCCCTTGTAAAATGAAAATAGAACCTTGAAAAACCCAACTTAAATTTATTAGCTACAGGTATAATTGTTCAAGAGGACATAGCCATGCCATATTGCAAAACAAAAACCTGTATAAAAGGTTTGGCTTGCACCCATCTTCTGTGGAAACATATATTCTAAGTAAGCAGTTTTAATCCTTAATTAGAAACCATTTAAACTATGAGAGGGGGATAGTAGAAATAATAAAAATAGCTGCTCCCCCAACCATTGGAGAAAAAGCTGATATTCACAAGTCCTTTTATGTGCACTTTATATAGGCATATTCACAAGTCCTTCTATGTTCACTCTATATAGGGATATTCACAAGTCCTTCTATGTGCACTCTGTATAGGTATATTCACAAGTCCTTCAGTGTGCCCTCTGTATAAGGATATTCACAAGACCTTCTTAGGCTTAGAAAGAAGAAATGACCTACTACGCATGCATAGTAGGTAATTTACGCAATCTACGTACCAGTTATGTACGTAGATTGCTTCCATGCAGTCTTTAAAGACCCCGCAGAGTAGGTAAGTTAGAAAGAGGCGGCATAATGCTGCCTCTGGGAGTGTTTAGGTAGAAGTGGTAGGGGGGAGGAATTTAGATTAGCAAGGGAGGGTGGGGGGGAGGCATTGTCCGTGTGTAGTTTTCTTCTTAAGATAAGGTAGCCTATGGCACTTTTAAGTGCCAAGGTACCTAAAAACAGGGCGTGGGTATTGGGCTGCACCAGTGAGTTAGGTGCAGTTCGGTCCGCACCTAATTCACTCTTAGGTGTGAATACGGCCATATGAACTCCTGATTTCCTGAGTTAAACCTTTCTCAAAAACAGGGAATATTCTGCCAAACATGATGGGAAATTGCATGGTGGGCTCACCTACTGGGGAAAGTTAAATAGGGCTTCAGTTGTTTAGTTACCAATTAGCAGCTACCGGCTTCCTGCAGAGATCAAACATTTGAGCTGATGTCACCCATTTAATCTCCTACAAAAAGAATGTATGACTCATCCTGTGAATTGAATGGGTGATGTTAGCTCCATTGTCTGATATCTGCAGGAAGCCAGCAGCTGCTAAATGATAAATAAGCAAAGTTTTAATGATTTACTAATGTTCTGCAGTCTAGCATCACATGTCATAAGTTAGGGTAGGGTTCAGCCGCCGTAAGTAGGTACAATCAATGGGAGTGTCATGGGCGTGAAAGTTTATACGCCCGGGCGATCATACGCTACGCTCGCGGGCGTAGATCTGGATCAGGCCCATTGTTTCTAAACCTGAGAACAATATAATGTATTATAAAGGATGTAATATTTTCTTTTTTATATTCTAGACAGAAAAGGTTATGATGTCTATTCAAAATTTAATTTTAAAAACATTAGAAATTGGAATATAAATATATTAAAATATTGCAAAATATGCAATTCCATTTCTTATAGAAATCTGTGGGATTTATACATTATTATCTTGTCTTATTATTGTGACAAAACACTTTCTTAATTAGTACCCATAATTATTCATATCCATGTTTTAGTGTTTACCACAGCTATTAGGCAACTTAGACGTATATAGATGTATATTCCTTAATAATATTTCTTCAGTATCTTAAGTAAGCTTGGTAGTTATAAATAATTAAAACAAATACTTGATACCAAGATCATTCATTATTAGCTCTGTAATATAAATCTGATTATATTACTAGTCCCGGTAAATATTTGTTTTATAATTTAACCACTGGCAAATATCATGGACATTTGAACAGGTTACACCTATGAAATAATAAATGAATAAATAAATGGTTGATGAATGAATAAATAAGAAAGATAAAGTGATAAGAATAGTTAATGTGAGAGGGAGGGGAAGCAGGGTTGAGAAAGATACATATAGAGAGCTTTCAAGGCTGGATAATCTATATAACCTTGATACCCCATTGAAAAGCTAAGTACCACTTCTACTTCTACCTCTAAACAATGACTGTTTTACTGATTGAATAATTAGAATTATTAGAAGCTATAATCATATAATTTTATTGGAAATTTTTTAAATTTAGTTGAATATTTAAAAAAAAAAATATGAGTAATTAGCGGCATGAATGCCGTTTTTTTTTTATTTTTATTTTGTTTTAGTAAGCACATGTAATACTCCACAAGGCTTTCTGAAATGTAATGCTACATTTAAAGTTGAATGTACAAAATAAAAATTCAAACAAAGCGAAAATAAGATGATTTATTCCAAACTTACTTTACCTCATTCTTAAGTGTACTGCTCTCTTTTACTAATTAATTGCCATTTGTATCTAAAGACAAACACTTGTATATATGAAATTTAAAACATAAACTGTGCTATAACATTGTCTACAAAATATTTTTATTTATTTTTTTAGATGCTTAATACCAACAAAAGTTTAGTTGCAAATTTCTTTTTTGGGGGTTTTTCCGAGATTGACAGATTTCAGATTCCAGTCGCCTTGGTTCTTGTGATAACATATATTACAGTCATCACTGGAAATGTTTTGATCATTGTGTTAGTTGCTATAATGCATAAGTTCCATTCTCCTATGTATATTTTTTTAGGGCACCTTTCTGCCTGTGATATTTTGATATCCACAAATGTCACTCCTAAATTTTTGCAGATTTTATTATCAGGTGGAAATCTCATGTGCACCATGTGCTATGCAACTCAATTATATTTCTTTGGTGCTTCTGCATTTATTGAATGCTGTCTGCTTACTGTGATGTCCTATGACTGATACTTGGCTATCTGTGAGCCACTACACTATGTCACCATCATAAACTTCAGTCTTCCTCATTATCTAACGACTTGGTCTTGGGACACAGGTTTCATTATAACTCTCGTATCATATGTTGTCTTAATAAAGACTAAGTTCTGTGGTCCTAATGTCATTTATCATTTCTTCTGTGATTTTTTCCCCCTCTCCTGGATCTTTCCTGTTCAGAAACATCACTCTTGCAAATTTCAGTCACTGCAGTTGCTGTAATAAGTCTTCTCCAGCTATGTTTTGTAATGTTAACATATGTCTGCATCTCCATTGCTATCTTTCGGATTTCTTCCACAACCGATAAGCAGAAGGCATTCTCAACTTGCAGTTCTCATCTCACTGTTGTTTCTATGTATTACGGAACCTTTATATCTGTAAATATCACACCATCAAAAGGTTACTCACGGAATCTAAAAAAAATATCTATCTCTACTGAACACTGTGTTGTCTTCATTACTCAATCCCTTGATTTATGCTCTAAGGAATAGTGACATCAAGAAAGCTATTGTAGACAAGTGGTCAGCTAGAGTAATTCTAAACAATAAGTAATTATATATACAATAAATATAAAAGGAGTTAGAATATAAAGATAATTGTCTGCATCTCCATTGCTATCTTTCGGATTTCTTCCACAACCAGTAGGCGGAAATCTTTCTCAACTTGCCGTTCTCATCTCACTGTTGTTTCTATGTATTATGGGACCTTGATATCCATAAATATTACACCATCAAAAGGTTATGCAGGGAATCTAAAGAAATATTTATCTCTACTAAACACTGTATTATCTCCACTGTTCAATCCCTTGATCTATGCTCTAAGGAATGGTGACATCAAGAAAGCCATTGTCAGCATGTGAGAATGAAAATCTCTACTATCAACAAGCTAATAGAGGGTGTCTTATCTAACAGGTCTCCAGGAAGGGATAGTGCACTCCAGGCATAAATGCTGTGATGTGAAAAATAGGTATCAAAGGGTATGGGAGAGATGATATGTTTCCAGTCACTTCAGCTTGTGCCATAGCGAACGTGGGACTGTAGGATGGCAAAGTTTAGGGATAGCAGTAGTCCACGGAAGAGTTTTCATAGGTGATTGGGAGAATTCATCTATAACCACCCACCTTTTAGACAAAACTTAGGTGTTTTATAAATGTAGGTTAGGGAATTAGAACCCACCATTGTTTCTCTGGCATTAAATGATTTTGCACCGGATTAGGAATTACGCAAAACAGTTTATTTATAGATTTCAAATGTGTAAGTACTTTGTATTTTTTTTTAGAAGATCTTGCTGTATTATATAGTAAACCCAGCTAACCCCATGCTTTGGCTTTCAGTGTAGGTGATAATCAAGGGAATTCCATTCCGGAGAGGTTCTCAACAATAATTTAAACTCTCTTTAACATAGGGTGAGGGGTGAGCATAGTAATATCTGTGAGATATATTTGCTGTGTGGTCAGAATTCTAGTAAGTCAATATTTTGTTATCCTTCATTTAAGGATTGAAGGATAGTGTATGTCGTTCAGGGAGAGCTCTAACCTAGAGATTTCTAGATTTGTTTCCCTATTGGTAGTATTTAGGACAACACCTATGATATGTGAATTTGATTTTGTTACTGAGGAAACTTTCAGAGTCTTCATAGTCCCCTTCAGTCCTAAAGAGACATTATGGGTGGCCTCAAGCTTCCTAATCTTATGTAGTAGAGATTCAATCTGGCTCCCATTTTAAGAGTATATCCAGTTATATCAGTTTACTACAGATGACACATTTATTTTCGATGTGGCTTTGTTGTCATTATTGGCTAAATAGCCTCCATAAGCTAATGTGATCTGGGAGATTTAACATATATCAATGGAATGGAGCAGCAAGAGAAGTCGGTAGGAAATCCAGATTCGTACCTTAACTTTTACAACTAGGTCTTCGGCCATATGGTAGTCGTAACGTGGTTTCCCCCGCCACGAACCTTGCATTTAAATGGCTATCCCTGCCTATATGGTGGGAATAGAGCCATTGTAAGTGAAGGTTCATCCCCTTCATCCTAAGGACTAATGTACATAACTTTGTTACGTACAATAGTACTTACGCACAGGAGATAATCTAGGTAGACTGGAGGAATGGTCAAGAGTGTGGCAACTGCAGTTTAATGCCAAAAAATGCAAAATCATACACTTGGGGCACAAAAAAAAATGCAAAATCATGCACTTAGGACATAAAAACCCAAAGGCTCAATATTTCCTTAATGGCATTACATTAGAATCTACCGAGGAGGAAAGGGATCTAGGAGTCATTATTTCCAGTGACTTAAAGGTAGCCAATCAATGTAACAAAGCAATGAGAAAGGCAAGTCAGATGCTTGGTTGCATAGGGAGAGGAATTAGTAGCAGAAAGAGAGAAGTAGTGATGCCCCTTTATAAATCATTGGTACACCCTCACCTAGAATACTGTGTTCAGTTCTGAAAGAAATATCTCCAGAAAGACATAAATACATTAGAGACTGTGCAAAGAAAAGCAACGGTCCATGGTCCATGGCCTGTGTAATAAATCATACCAAGAAAGGCTAGATGAACTAAACACATATAGCTTGGAGCAGAGAAGGGAGAGGGGGGACATGATAGCAGCTTTCAAATAGATCAAGGGTTGTGACCAGCTAGAGGAGGGTACCAGTTTTCAAAAGAAATAGTGTAATAGAACACGAGTATGAATATAAACTGGAGGTTGGTAGATGCAAAGGAAATGTACGGAAAAATTACGTCACTGAAAGGGTGATAGATAAGTGAAATAGCCTCCCATCTGAGGTGGTTGAGGCCAATACAGTAGAACAATTTAAACATGCTTGGGATAAATATAAGGGTAAACCAAATTGAGGGTAAATAGGGTTTAGGGTATCCTAAATTGTAAACCAAATTGAGGGTAAATAGGGTT
This sequence comes from Limnodynastes dumerilii, assembly GCA_011038615.1. Taxonomy (NCBI): domain Eukaryota; kingdom Metazoa; phylum Chordata; class Amphibia; order Anura; family Limnodynastidae; genus Limnodynastes; species Limnodynastes dumerilii. The sequence goes on along the minus strand of WWET01003969.1, from coordinate 76,085 downwards.
TAGGGTCAGTATAGTTTTGAATAAACAAATGGGCAGACTAGATGGGCCATGTGGCTCTTATCTGCCATCACTTTCTATGTTTCTATGTTTCTGTGGAATGCAGGCCACTGGACTGGACTGTAGTGCAGGCAACTGGACTGGTTGAAATGCAGGTCACTGGACCGGACTGTAGTGCAGGTAACTGGACCAGACTGGAATGCAGGCCACTGGACCGGACTGTAGTTCAGGCAACTGGATCAGACTGGAATGTAGGCCACTGGACCAGACTGGAATGGATAACCAGGATCGGGATTCAGGGTAGTAGTGTAACCAGGATCAGGAGTTAGGATCAGGAGTCAAGATCAGGAGTCAGGATGCAAGATCAAGACAGCCAGGCACCTAGAATGAACGAGTTGTTCTGGCACTGATAGCACTGTGCAAAGGGTTTAAATAGTGCACCCTGTGCACTGATTGGCTGGAGGACTGGAGCAGAGGGATCCCATTGGTGGCTCAGGACATGTGACTCCAATCAATATTGCAGCGCCCAGGAACTAAAGCGTTGCGGTGCTTACCCCCAGAAAACCACATGGAATGCCAAGGTAGCCACAGCGGTCCGGACTGGTGAGTATAGGAGACTGTCACTATCTTGGTGACAGTCTCTGTAGCCCTGAGCCATGGGACCACTGAACAAGGGAGGAAGACGACTGTAGCGGATAAGTGCGGTGATTGCTGCTGCACATTGTGACATTTACAGGAAAAGGAGTTACAAATGTCTTAACACTCTCTTGGTTTCAGCACAATATACATTTAAGGGAAGTTACATGCCTCCTATTTAAATTTGGGAGACTTATTTTTCCAACTTCCTAATTATTTATTTGCATCTTAGCTTCAAAAAATATCCTTATCAGAGGAAGCTCACAATCATATGAGTAAATCCATCCATAACTGTCACAGAGCAGCATCCTTGGCTACTATTAAATACTTTGGTTAGGTTTACTAAATTGCGGAAAAATGGATATGTTGCCCATAGCAACCAATCAGATTCTGGCTGAAATTCTTTAGTATGTAATAGCAAATTGACAGCTAGAATTTGATTGGTTGCTATGGGCAACATCTCCACTTCTCCTTTTTCACAGTTTAGTAAATTTAGCCCTAGGTGGTGGTATGACTAATTTCATTTTGATCATTTAAATAGTTATTTATCGGTTCATTCAGTCAAAAGCAGGGAAAAGTTATTGATCACAAACAGATGCTCTAACCATAAGGTAATGTAATGCACTTATTTTATGTCTATTTTTTTGGTAAAATATTTGTTTTATTATAAAATTATTAAAGTAAATTTAATTAAACCTAAATATGGAATATACAGAGCTGGTGTTATTCAAAAATCATGATAAGATAATTTGTAGTATTTCACTATTAAATATAATTTTTTAAGTTTATAATACATGATTATTTTCTTTAATAAACTATTTATTTTATTTTTATTGAAATGATCATAAAGTTTTATTTTTTTTTTTTTTAATTTAGAGCTAATTCTAAGAGGTTATTGAAAAATCATGATGAGTTCCTTTGGAGTATTTCATTGTATATTCTTGAGAGAGACATGATTGCTTGCTTTAATAAACCCCTGAACACATGTTTAGCTAATCACACATATTATAAATAACTGCTAAGATAAGTAAAGGTTTACATTTACCTGTTCCTCATTATGTAAGGATATAATAAAACAGAGAATTTGCTTTACATGCCTGCTAGTAGTTTCCTAACAAACAAATGCATTTTTTACTTGGGCAGTTTTCTTAATTTTTTTGTATTAGTTTGTTGCACATTGTTTGTTTGTTGAAGTCAAAAATTTTATATTTTCATCAACTATATTTGTATAATGTATTTGACCAGTTATTAAAAATAACAACGAATGATCATATGGAAGGAACCTATTACAGATGAATATTGAGCTGTCAACCTATCTATCGTATTGAATCTATCTTTAATCCACACTATTCCAATTTGTGTAATTATTTTGGTCTTGGTAATTTAATAGAAAAAGTCTCTCTATTTTGTATATATAGTTTTTTTATTCCATTTCTGACACAAATTGTACTTATTTGATAAATACCGATGTCATTAACAGCATCACAATTGGTAAGTAGCCTACACATAAGTAAATCAACTTCTATTTTTTAACGAAGCCAGATTAGCTATGGAGAACGTGATCTCATCAATGTAAGACACATTAGAAGTTCACTAAAGGCAACTCTACATCTATTATAACAAAAACAAATGTAAGTTCCAGAAGGGAGGCTGAGAATACCAAAATCAGCTCAGCATCCAATATCTATAATAATTAACTAAGCATGGAATGTACATTTAATAGTGCAGGGCTTGATATGTACTTACAGTAAGTTGGGAAGGATCACAAGTAATTGCTACTTAAAAAATAAACGAACAAACAAAATAAAATAAGAAGCAAACTGGTGCAAAACCATGAAACACTAAATTTGTTGGTGAGTATATCTAGTATTCTTTACACAAATTCTCATAATCTTGAACCCCATTCCGGAAGATGATCTAATAATATTTATGTCCATATATATGGAGTTAAATGGTATAATATTCCAACCAGTGACCTATAATTTCTCTTATGGTTTACTATTGTATCAATCCCTTTGGTTTCCATCCATCCTGTTTTATTTCTCCACACAGACATGCATCTTTGGCTTAGCTCTGTCAATTGTAATAGAATCAACATTCTAGCATAGGCTCCTTGTTTCTTACTGATGAGTTTTTTTTAAATAAATGCTGACTGTCTTTCTTAACCATTATAATACTTTAACAACTTAGAAAACACACTTAACATCCCACTATACACTCACTTCTTCTGTTCCTTTATTGGGTGCTCTTTAAGTCTATTCTAACTACTATTTTAAAAACTATACAAGACGGAAACATTTTGAAAGTAATGGTATCTAATTACTTTTTGTGTTTTTTTCTGTGTGTTGTACCTTCTTTGTGATGATACTTGAGTTATAAAATATTATTTAAGAAAATGTTATTTTACTTGCAGACAGAAATAAAATGTACTGCCCCATTATACATACAATTATACATAAAAAGTTTTACATGTAATTTTTTTACAAAGTTTCCTATTACATATTAGAAAATGTCAGCTAGAATATGGGTGCATGCGCCTGCCAGATGTTATGCTAGTGTTATTATAATAACACTAGTGTAACATCTGGTGGGTGGGGGTAGCATGCTAATTTTAAAGTGTGGGAGGGGGCTTCCATACTTGTGCAGATCAGCGGTCATACGGACCACTGATCCGCATGATTGACTTAAGGAAGGCTTTTGACAGTGTAAGCTGCCATAAAGCCCACACAAGAGAGGGGGAATGACAGGGGGTGTGCACTCCCCTCTCTCAGTTGGACTGACAGACCCTCGCACATATGGAAAGCATAGGGGGGGGGGTGAATACGACCCTTCATTACTGGTACAAAGGAACTGGTGAGTGCAAATGAATGCACTTAAATCATTTGGAATTGCATTTATTTTACCTTTAAGTTGATGTAGGTCACGTAAGGATACTTGTTCTGTGCTTAGCCTCGATTCCGCATGATTGGAAGGCATGTTTTCTGTTTAGTGATTAACAAGTGCACTGGAATTTACGATCATAGTCCTACAATATCCACAAATCCATGCAATCACTTTAGCAACACCTCACCTTACACCAAGGGATTTTTGGTAGTCGTAATGGACTTTAACTATTGAGACTCCTGTGAATGTAAAATGCCAGTGATTCGGAAAACTTGATAGATACACAATCAAGTATTGACATTTCTATACTGCACAGTACATTGTATAATTAAGTCATACCCACCTGCGAGCACTACCCAGATGCACTGAGGCCTATTGCAAAATGCAAAAGAAATGTGATCCAAAGAAATGAAAATAAGAGAGAAATAGAAGTTTATTTTTTAGTTAAAAGTCACACAATGCATACTTTACTCAGAAATAGGCTCTTTAACTTTAATTCATTTGTTTATGACAATGTAATAAAAATTAAAAGTATAAAGTAATAATTTACCAATCTAAAATTTTATCCCAGAAAATATCCAGTGGCAATCAGACCAGAGTTACAGAGTTCATTCTTCTGGGATTTCAAGATCTTTACAAATTCCAAAGTCTATTGTTTCTCATTTTACTTCTTATTTATATGTCCACCATGACTGGGAACCTTTTAATCATAAAATTGGTATTAGGTAGTCACCAGCTTAAGTCCCCCATGTATTTGTTTCTTACCCACCTTTCTCTGTGTGACATCCTGATCAGCACAAATGTTACTCCTAACACACTGCAAGTCATTCTAAAAGGTCAACGTCGAATAGATGCTGTATCCTGTGAAATGCAGTTATATTTCTATGGTGGATCTGCTCTCGTCGAGTGCTCTCTACTTACAGTTATGTCCTATGATCGGTACTTGGCCATCTGTAACCCGCTGCGCTATACATCTATTATGACCAATATACTTCCCCACTTTTTGGCTTCAATATGTTGGGTGGTTGGTTTGAGTTTGTCCCTACTTGCTGAAATCCTTATATGTCAATTAGATTTCTGTGGTCCTAATACTATTAACCATTTTTTCTGTGACCTTGTTCCTTTACTTGAGCTTTCTTGCTCTGACACAAAAGGTGTAAATATTCTAGTATCTATTACGATAATTGTAGTTGTCATGTTTCAGCTTCTTTTTGTCGTTGTAACATATTTTTGCATCTTCACATCTATCCTTCGGATTTCCTCCACAACTGGCCCACAGAAGGTCTTCTCCACATGTAGCTCTCATCTAACCGTTGTGTCTATCTATTATGGGACGCTCATTACTTTATATGTGGCACCATCAAGAGCATACTCAGTAAACCTTAATAAGTTGATATCACTGCTTAACACGGTCATAACCCCACTGTTCAACCCAATTATCTACTGTTTACGGAATAAAGAAATAAAAACTGCCTTTAACAAAATTTTAGGAAGATACTTTTAAAACAAATGTCCGAATCCAGATTTAATAAAGATAGCCAGCTTAAGCATGGACTGAAGAGCACATGCGCCCTCAATATGTTACGTTAGTGTTATAAATGTAACACTAATGTTACTTCCATCATATGGAACTTAGCCAAGGTGGATGGGGGGGCATGAAAATTGTACAGTGGGGAAAGTTCCCCCACTTACGAGCAGATCAGTGGTCGTATGGACCGCTGATCCGCAAGTGTGGCTTAAGGCTGCCTTATGGCAGAGTAAGTCACACTTGTTCTGAACGAGAGAGGGGCGTGACAGGGGGAGTCTATTCCCCTCTCTCATTCAGACAGATAGACTCCCACATGCACTGAAAGCGTGCAGAAGTTTGGGTTCAGTCCAAAGTCAATAAGTATGTAAACTACAATGCAAAAAGTGCTAAATTATATAATATATAAACCAGTTATGCACAAATATTTTATGATTTTGTGATTTTACTTTTGCAATATCGGCTAATGAAATGTACATAGTGGGCTATACAAACACATTGCTCACAGTATACTCAGCAAGTTTAAAGTAGAGTAACCAGAGATTTTTTCTTGTAACATAGTGTTACACATCACCAAAGTTTAGAAAAAGTAACACACAAACTGACACTATTAAAATTCAGTCATGGTTCAGTGGTGTGCTGCTGTGCTCCAGTTTGGTCCCCTCAAAATCCCAATCAAGCATATGTCACATCAATTAAAAATGGAATTATTACTCCTTTATGAGGTTTGTGGGTGCTTTGAACAGATTGCTCTTTAGATGTAGGTTTATTTGGAGTTGCTTGTGAAATAGATAAAATATATGTATTTTTTTATGATACTTATCAGGGCTGATCCATAAATAGAAGTAGGAGGAAATTTAAATGTTCAAACACAATAAGTTGAAAGGTGTTGTTTTATATGTTAACTCCAAATCAAAGTTTAAAAATAAAACTATAATAAAACAATGTTTATGTGCAAAATACAAAATCAAATGTTATTAATTTGTATCCCTCATAATGCAATATGGTTTGTCCATTTTTGTGTAGTTACTCCTGACTGGTTTTGCCCCAATGTGTTCTGACCACTTGTTTTATATCTTATATTCAGTATTAAATGGGTTAAAGAATTCTCATTTTGTATCTGAATTTCCTTTTTGTTTCATTTTTTTTACATTTCTCTTAGTATGAATTCTTCTTTTTTTTTATTGCAGACCATTAGTAAATCATTAAAACTTTGTTTATTATCCATATACCGGCTGATGGCTTCTTGCAGAGATCAGACAATGGAACTTACATCACCCATTCAATTTACAGGATGAATC
>WWET01003969.1:44051-57919 GCA_011038615.1 Limnodynastes dumerilii | reverse complement strand
CCACCTGCATCTCTGCTGCCTTCCACAGCTAACTCGTGTCTGCAAAAACCATCCTCGCTGGTGAGCTACTCCGAAAGTACTACTCCACTCACATTGCTTCCTGTGACTCTGGCCTACTAATCCTGGGCTGTGCGGCTCTAAGCTGCCATAGAATCTTCAGCTACCATCTGTTCCTTTGAGCCAACCTGCATGTGAGTACTAGTATCTCCAGCCTATCATTGCCGATTCACTCTGTGCTACCGTGACTGTGTTAATGAACTTTATTCTCCGGTGCACTACTGCACCCAGCCTGCCCCGCTGCACGGAGTTCATTGAACCTTGCTCTCTGGTGCACCACTGCACCCAGTCTGCTTCGCTACTTGGAGCTCAATTGAACTTTGTTCCCTGGTGCACTACTGCACCCAGCCTGCCCCGCTACATGGAGCTCAATTGAACCTTGTTCCCTGGTGCACTACTGCACCCAGCCTGCCCCACTACATGGAGCTCAATTTAACTTTGTTCTCTGGTGCACTACTGCACCCAGCCAGCTTTGCTACATTGAACTGTATATCCTGCTGTGCATTGATGCCAGGTGATTCTTTATATCCAGTAACTCCTTGTGTGATATTGCATCTATCTGCATTCCTGTTTCGCTGTTTATTTTACTTTGAACTGTTTGCACTGCTAAACCCAGCAAGTCTCTAAAGCCTCAACGTCCATTTGCATTTATCGTGCTGCTGTACTTGCCAGTCTTTTTCACCAGCCCAATTTAATACCAATCCACTACCCTCTCAATGGTAGTGGGTCCTGCTATGGATTGTTGACTGTACATATTGCAATAAACTTATAATACTTTTACTTCCTTCTCTGAGTTGTTTATGAGCAAGCCCTACATTAAGGCCGCCAGCCTTCACTACCGTAGCCCAGATACCAGGAGTCCTAAGACTGAATCCCAGACCCCAGAATTCCCGACAGTAGCTCTGGATCTGGTCCATCCATCTTAACAACAGATACAGGAGCCCTGAAGATTGGATGTTTGCATATACTCCTTTGTGTGTGGGAGCTAATCCAAGCTTTCCAAATTTCCTCACAACTCTTTTTTAAAAAAAGCACGGTGCAGACATCTTAAGGTATTGTCATCCATTTGGAAACCTGTGCACTATTAGAGCAGGGATCTGGCTTATACTGTGGAAATCTGGTCTGGATCCAGTTCAACACTATCAAATACAAAGAGAATCTGAAATTCCAAGTCAGTGGTGCTTTTAATGACAGATGATGATGATGATGATGATGATGATGAAATCAATTGTAGTGATTCATTACTAAAAATATTTGGATTTTTTTTTAAAAAGATTATTATATATGATTAGTTTCTGAAAAAACTCTTTCATTCTAGTTTTATTTCAGTGTTAACCTAGGGGCTTATCTGGGCTTTGGATGGATTCTCACTTGCGTGTGTGATCATAGGTGCGGATACACATGTATCTGCACCTACTTCTCCGGTCCACCCCCTTGCCCCGCCCCCTTTTTTAGGTGCCTAATGGCACTTACGAGTGCCATAAGCAACCTTAAGTCACTGTGCGCAATTTCCCTCTTAAGAAATACGCACGGACAATCCCCAGCCCTCCCTCCCAGCCTAATTTACATCACTCCCCCCACCCACTTTATCTAATTATCATGCCGTGGCGCGCCTCCTTTCACCTAAAAAAAACTATGTGCGATTTTTAAAGACCACACATAGTTCATCTATGTGCCTAAGGGCTACATAGATTGTGTAGTCACAATAATTACACATGCCCAGTGGCCAAAATCAGCCACTTACGTACCTAAGAAGCCTATGCTTCTTAGGTGTGAATCTGGTTCTTTGTGTACCCCTCCTGGCGTGTCTAACCCGTTATATATCTTTGAGTCATCTGCAAAAATGTGTATTTTCCCCTCGATACCACAGGATATATATACGAAGACCAGTATGGTGTGCTTAAAACATGCATAAATGTCCCATCAATTAAATAAAAAGTTATACTGTAAGCCGTAGAGCTTGAGAAGTAAAATTTCTATCCACACTAGGTCCTAGTCGTGGACCAAAGCTCTCCTCCTTTTAGGACTGGTCTTTGTCCAGTCCACAAGTATGTATCTATAAAATAGGAAAATGGAGGGTGTGCTCCATAGTGTAAAATATCTTTTTATTAAAATATAACAAATAAAAATAGTTCAGCGTACCATTAGGATCTCTTATTTCTGAGAGTAGAGTTCCAGTTCGAGTTCCAATATCAGTGAGTCATACATGTGGGGAATCCCAGACACCAGAGATCCACAGTCTTAGTTGTTCACGTGCAGGTGGGCCAAAGCAACCTCAACGTGTTTCATCTTAGAAAAAGACCTCCTGACAACTAAGACTGTGGATCTCCGGTGTCCAGGATTCCCAACGTGTATGACATCCATGATATTGTGGTGGAATTGAGAGATCCTGATGGTACGCTGAACTATTTTTAATTGTTGTATTTTAATATAAAACAATTAAACAGTTAATTAGTGCAAAGTGAAAAATAGTAGTGACATATAGTAAAGTCCTAATAAATATTTAAATCAACAATAAATGGCCCAATTGACCGGGGGCTGCCTTCCCAGTATAAGTCCGGTGGTTCCCATGGAAAAACAGATCAGGAAAAAGTGCAATAACCAGGCGGCGCCAGTTCAATTCATTTTCATGAATAAAGTGCTCGTGCTTCAAATCCAAGTGAATGTAAAAACAAGATGTAAGCGTACCAGAATCCGGATTTGTGAGAGCTTGTTCAAAGGTATCTTTGACTGCAGGTTACTCTGACATCCAGGTCCTTCTCAGGGTAAATAGCTCAGTAAAAGAAAAAAGTATACAGGAGCAACATAGTATTTTATTAAATTTTTTGTTAAAAAATACTACACTATGTTGCTCCTGTATACTTTTTTCTTTTACTGAGCTATTTACCCTGAGAAGATCATAGGTGCGGATACACATGTATCTGCACCTACTTCTCCGATCCACCCCCTTGCCCCGTCCCCTTCTTTAGATGCCTAATGGCACTTACGAGTGCCATAGGCAACCTTGAGTCACTGTGCGCAATTTCCCTCTTAAGAAATACGCACTGACAATCCCCAGCCCTCCCTCCCAGTCTAATTTACATCACTCCACCAACTTTACCAAATTATCATGCCGTGACGCACCTCCTGTCACCTAAAAAAAACTATGTGCGGTCTTTAAAGACCTAAAGGCTACGTATATTGCGTAGTCACACTGAGTAACAAAATCATTCCCTTACGCACCTAAGCCTCTGCTTCTTAGGTGTGAATCTCATCCTTTGCGATTAAACAGTAAAACAAGAGCAAAGTAGACAGAGGTAAACTGCAGGGAAGGGCCCATTTAAATTGTGAAAACAGAACTGGACTAAGTTTTCTAGCTTAACAATCATTTACAGATTAAACATAAAACATTGCAGTATGTAAGGTCAATGAATGATTGTGATGATTGCTTTTGAGATGTCTCATTGCAAAATTGTCTTGAGAGAAACATTATTAGCTTTATATTTGTCCAGGGAGATTCTTGAAACAAGTGTTTCAAGAATCTCCCTGGACACATATATAGCTAATTGCACTTATTATAAATTACTGATGCTTTAAGGAAAAAAACATTTATGATCTTTAAACATTTACCTGCTCCATATAATGAAAGGGGAATGTAAGGATACCTGCAATGTGCAATGCAGTCCTGCAAGTGGTTTCCAAACAAAGAAATAAATGAGGATAGTTTTCTGGCATTCTTCTTTATTATATTTTATTTTGTTTTTAATGTTTTGCTCCACTGAAAGGAAAAAAACTTACATTTTTGTATTTGTATAATGAATTTGTCCTTTTTCCAACAATGCAAAAGACAACATCTGGATGGAGCCTAGTACAGAAGAGCATTGAGGTGTCAACCTTTCCATCGCATTAAATCTATCTTTCGTCCACAGGATTCCCTTTTGTTTATGTATTTATTTTGTTGCTGATAATTTGGTAGAAAGTAAAGACAGAGAATTTCCTTTGTGTATACATTTTTCATTTTCTGATACAATTTGTGCTCATTTAATAACAAAGAAGAATGCCATTAACAGCCTCACTCTTGGTAAGCCTACTATGAAATAAATATTTCCTTTTTTGTTGAAGATGTGTATATATAGTATGACTGTGTTTAGTGCTATCAAAAGATTCCCTAGTTATCCTTAATCACCTTTGTGTACATTTGGATAAAGAGAACAGCAGATGAGCTGTGGTGTCAATGCTCTGAACACTATAAGACATAACAGAATGTTCACTGAAATCAACTCCACATGTATTGTAACAAAAACAAATCCAAGTTCCACAAAGGAGGTCAATAGTTCCAAAATCTGGGATCTCTCTAAACAGGCCCTTGCAGTGGAGGACACATGAAGAGGTAGCTCTCCTTTCTATAAACAGAACATGTATTGTAGATTATTAGAAGACAGATTACTCTTGGAAGATATCCCAGCAGCTGTTTTGATCCAAGTAATTAAGAATCCTATTTATTATGTCAAAAAAAATAAATTTTATGCTGCAGCGGCAATATTTCAAGACATCATGGTCCCCTTATTTATAGCTATCATTTTGACAGCTCACCAGTGGATTATTTATCCCCTGGGGTAGATCCGGAACTAAGGATGCTGGCGTTTTTATGCTAGCCGCTGACGTAAAAATGCTGTTTTGTATGTACTGCGCATGCACCCGGCAGATGTTGCGCCACGTGACTCTGAACGTATTTTTTTTTTTGAGGGGGGTTGTTTTGGTTTTATAAGGTCCTGAGTAATGTGCCATTAAGTCATTGAAGAAAGCACCAAGGACCGTATTCAGATTTATTAAAGTCTGCAGACTTCCATACGCATCAGGAGTAAAATGGTTCTGCTCATGTGCAGTATTTTTATATCCACAACAGAGATCATCTGACCGATGTTGAGCTCCATGCGGATCAGAGCCCTCTGCCTAGGGGACATGCCCATTCCCCATGAGTAGCAGATATACATGGGGGTTGGGCTGAGGCAAGAAACCCTTCCTTGTAGGATACTTAAGTAGCATCCTGCTGACGGATACACTATCATTTTAATAGTGTACACATCAGCAGGACCCTACCTTAAGTATACCACATGAAAGGGTTTCTGCATTATACGTAAGGTACATGTGCACTTCTGTTCTGTATGATAGCCTCCGTATGGAATGTAATCTAAAATCTAAATATAGTCCTAAGCTATTCCTATAGCATTGCCAACAGTTTTAATTCATGTGAGAGGAGACCACTCTCATAGCAAGTGCAGACTTCGAAACGATCTTTGTTCTGTCCGAGCTCATTTCAATGGAAATGGAAATGCGCTGTGCTTCCCCTCCGCCCACTAAAGTGGGCAGGGGGAATCATGCAAATTGTACAGTGTGGGAGGGGCTCCCACACTGCAGCGGAACAGTGGTCGTACAGACCGCTGATCCGCACGATAGACTTAATGTGACAGGGGGCATGCACTCCCCTCTCTCTAGCGGACAAACAGACCCCCGCACGTATGGAAAACGTGCGTGGGGTCTGAATCTAGTCCTATATGTCTATGTGTCATTCATGTGTGTTAATGTGTTGGTGGTATCTCTAGTCTTCTTTATACATAATAGTCATAATCATAAACCTTGTTTAAGATGATGATCTAACAAGACAACTGTCAACAGGGTATTAATTAAAATGGTCTAATAATTTGAACAGTGGCCTATATTTATTCTACTTAATTATTTTAATTAATTTAATTATTAAATTCATCTGCCATGCATTCCATTTATTCTATCCTGACACATTTATGTGTCAGGATAGAAGGAGACATAGCTATGTTCACTTAAGTGTACCAAGACATTCTTGAATAGCTTCCTCCTTAATTGTGGTCATCTCAATAAACATTTTTTGGTTGCCCAAAACCCTCCCCCAAACACATTGAACATTTAAAATAAAACTGGCGTGGCTTTGTGGATGATGACCTGTGCTGCAATAGGGAAGCAGGTGGCGGATGGTGAATGTGCACTGACACAAGCTCTGGTCCAATGTGTTCTATTATTACTATTATATGTGTGAAAGAAGTAAGTTATAAATCATCAAAAAAATATCAAAAACATGACTTGTCCATAACCAATGCAATTCCTTAAAGTAGAATTGTTAATATTTTTTAGGATCTACATTATAAACTTCTTGCTTTCACAGACAATAAGACTAAGACTCCTTTCTCCGCATCCTAACCCTAAGACTATCCCCTCACGCAGCCTGACCTTAAGACTCTCCATATACTCACTTTTGGTCTGGTGCGACATGTCCAAATTGGAAATAACCCGATTGTGCACAATTGGGGTATTTCTCTTCTTTCTTTTTTTCCGTACAAGAGAGACGAGGAGAAGCACATCCGGAGACTATTATATACGGCATTGAGACAAGAGAACAATAACGTGAGTGCAGTACTGTCCTCCATCTTACAGTTAAAATGTTATTGCACCTTTTCATTTTCCTATATGTTGCATGGATGAAGAGACAGAGGTGGTGACTGTTGGAATTACTGAGGAGGAATAGAGACTCATTTTGAGAGAACTTTGTGAAAATTGGACACAGACTCAAAATATCACAGTGCTGTTAGGGGTAAAATATTTGATATTGTTATAACTCAATATCTACTTTTGGGTAGTTTATTGTATTTTTTGGGGTAGTGGTCTAAACCGTGTTTTTACCCCGCCGCCGCAGTATATTAAGGGAGCGCCATAGAAGGTGGTTCTGTTTATATATATCGTTATACGTGGGGTAGTCTGCATGTGGCCCCATGTTCTAAATTAATTTCTGTATAAATTGTCACTATTTCTACTCCTTGGAGCTAGATGTATTACCAAAATGTTCAAGGTTGTGAATGAAAGGGCCCACTTGGATTGACCAAAACAAGGTGTACATACATGAAGCTAACTAAATAATTGTTTAAGGAGACCATTAAAAAGTCTGTATTAATCAATGAGATTATTCTAAAAGGTTAGGGGTTGTGCTATATTTTTCCTTTTTCGTATATATTTTTTTGTCTCTTTAATACATTTATAATTTTCAATTTCAATCTCTGAGAAACAGCAACCAACAGGTTACAATATCCAAACATCCATGCAATGACTCAAGCAATTGCTCCCCAAACAATTACAGCAATCTAACAAACATATCATACCATTTCCAAATCAGGCTGACATAAAATGATAGTGATTTTGACGCCTGGATTAATATGCAGATTATCGCACAAATCTATAGTGCACATTGTAATTTCAAAACATACTCACTAGTGATGCAACCCTGTCCTTCTGTCAGAAGCTGTCAAATGTGTTAATTTTCTCAAGTATAGTATAGGGTGGCATGTGTATGTGTTTTGATTGAGTAGCATGGATGCACGTGCATGCACAGAATGCAAAGCAGATAAAATGTGATCCAATCACATGGAAATTGGGTAGCAGTTCGGACCCAGGTCACCATGAATATTTACCTATCAATCTAGTTCTTTTACATTTATTTATTTGCTTATAATGATTTAATAATAAAAATAAAGTATAAATCAATCATTTATAGATCTAACTCATTTTTCCAGAAACTAGCTGAAGACAATGAGACCAAAGTAACAAACTTTATACTTCTGGGTTTTCAAGATCTTTACAACTTCCAATGTCCATTTTTTATCATTTTGTTTCTTATTTATGTGGCCACCATGACTGGGAACCTTCTGATTATTGCATTGGTGTTAGGAAGTCATCAGCTTCAATCCCCCATGTACTTCTTTCTTACCCATCTTTCTCTCTGTGACATCCTGATCAGCACAAATGTTACTCCTAACACACTGAAAGTCATTCTAACAGGTCAGTGCCAAGTATATGCTCTATCCTGTGAGATGCAGTTATATTTCTTTGGTGCCTCTGCTCTCATTGAGTGTTGTCTACTTACGGTAATGTCCTACGATAGGTACTTGGCCATTTGTGACCCTTTGCGTTATACAACCATTATGAACAATATTCTTCCCCACTACTTGGCTTCAGTATGCTGGGTGGCTGGTTTAATATTGTCACTAATTACAGAAATCCTTATATTTCAATTAGACTTCTGTGGTCCTAATACTATCAACCATTTTTTCTGTGACCTTGCTCCCCTACTTGAACTTTCCTGCTCTGACACAAAACTTGTAGAAGTTCAGGTTTCTATAACAGTAATTGTAGTTGTCACCTCTCAACTTATTTTTGTCATTGTAACATATATTTGCATCTTTACGTCTATCCTTCGGATCTCTTCCACCACTTCCCGACAGAAGGTCTTCTCCACATGTAGCTCTCATCTGGCAGTTGTGTCTATCTATTATGGGACTCTCATTACTCTGTATGTTGCACCATCAAGAGGATACTCATTAAACCTCAATAAAGTTTTATCACTGCTCAACACAGTTGTAACCCCACTGTTCAACCCAATTATCTACAGTTTACGGAATAAAGAAATAAGGATTGCTTTCATCAAAATTTTAAGAAGATACTATTAAAAATGAATGAAATTATTTAACTATATTGTCAAAGTTTCTAATTTATTTATTAATATAGGACCGGATCCAGACTTCCATTACAGTGTGGTCAGAGTTCTAGATGTAGCGATAGTGGAGGTCCAATGCTGAACCCCCGACGCATACAGAAATTCATATGAGTGAGGGGAGGCCATTTCCCTGGCTCATAAGGATTTATGCAAGGTGACATCTACCTTAAGATTTACAAATCAACCCCACATAAAATGGGGATGATGTGGGAGACCAGAGAGTACGTAAGAGCTGAATCATAAGAGAGAAAATGACCACGGATAAAAGATGCAAATGATAGACTACAAATAGGAATAAACTTCAGTGTAATATATAATTCCTTTTAGTCATATGTGATTTCCCAAGCCATTACAGTTATCCAATCATAGTGAATGTATGTAAAAAACTGTATAATCATACATTCATCCTGATCATACATAATGAAGATAAACGGTATGGAGGTCAGATGGTGCTTCTTCATCCACCATATGTACAAAGTAAAGAATGTTGTTTAGAGACGGATTTACAATTGCATAGGTTGAATAAAAATAAAAATAAGAATAAAAAAACAGTTGAATAAAGATGAAAAATAAATAAACAGTCAGTCACTTCTGCTGTGTATTTCTTGATGAAATTAGGGGCCAGATTTACTAAGCTGTGGGTTTGGAAAAGTGGAGATGTTGCCCATAACAACCAAATAGATTTTAGCTGATATTCTCTAGTAAGTAAAAAAAAAGTGGGAGCTAGAATAACTGACTGGTTAATGCAAAAAATAAACCACTTTTGAACTATTTAAGGAAATAAGTCCTCAATTCTTTATTTTGAATGCTTTCCCAGTTTTATTTGTTCATAAATACACCCAAACAATAAAATATGTGGATAAAAAAATATATAAAAATTTCTTGCATTCTTTAAAAATCCACACATTTTGGGTAGTATTCCTAACCCCAGCACTTAATAAGGGGTATCCTGCAGCAGGCAAAAAATGGGCCCACTCCCACTTAGTGGACATTCTTCTGCTTTGTTAGAGGTTCTGGTTGTTTTTTTCTCTTTAAGCAGGAAAGATTTCTGGATTCAGAGGGTCCAGAACTGTCCCAGGAAAGCAGTGCCTGTGCATGCATCACTTTCCAAAAGAGGACGTTTTCCAATCCTAGTATTTGGAAATCACCCCCTTGTAGGAAGTCTGGATCCAGTCCATTGGCTTGCCATGTGCATATATTTTGTGTACCTTTCAATAAAAACAATGGCAAGTTGGCAGGGAGTTACACAAACCCACTGCTCACAGCATATTTAGAAGGTTTTAAGGTAAAAACACTTGAGATTTTCCCTGGTAAAATGAAAATAGAACCTTAAAAACCCAACTTCACTTTATCAGCTACAGTTGTAATAATTGTCCAGGAGGATATAGCCATGCCATCTGGCAAAACAAAAACCTGTATAAAAGGGAGGGCTTGCGCCCATCTTCTGTGGAAACAGATATTCTAAGTAAGCAGTTTTAATGCTTAATTAGAAACCATTTCAACTTTGTACTTACAAATGGTAAAAGAATCTTGGAAGCAAGTGTGAGTGAGAACCTAGGATCCAGTGATAATAAAGCAGTATGGTTTAGTATAATGACTGAGTGAGACACATAGCACACAAAAGACAAGGATGCTAGATTTTAGGAAAGCAGATTTTGTGGCAATGGGGACATGTGTAAGTGATTCTTTGGCAGAATGGAGGCACATGAAAAAAGGCCAAGACCAGTGGGGATATTTTAAAAATGCATTATTAACAGACCTTTGTATAAAAAAGGTTAGGCAAAACCCCAGAAAAAGAAAGCCAATATGGTTTACAAAAGAGGTAGCAACTATAGTGAAAGCAAAAAAGATGGCATTTCGGAATTATAAGCAGACTCAAAATAATGATCACAGGGGGTATTTTGTAAAGCAGAAGGATGCTACAAAGATTATCAAGGCAGTAAAGGCACAAACTGAGGAAAAATGTAACCATTTCGTACGAAAATGGGACAAAACATTTTTCAGGTATATAAATAAAAAGGTGAAAAACTAAAGAAGGGTATGGTAAGGCTCAAAACGGATAGTGGGAGTCTTGTTTAGGGTAAAAGGGCTATGGCAGATCATCTTAATAAATATTTCTGTTCAATATTCACAAAGGGACCTCTTTTAAATGGGAAGACTATTAATACAAATGAGGCCATTACTACTAGTTTCACTGAGGAGCAGGTATTAAAATAACTTTAAAAGCTGAAAGTAGACAAATCAATGGGGGCCAGATGGGATTCATCCTAGTATACTAAATGAGCTTAGAGAGCTGCTGTCAAAACCATTAACAGAATTATTCAACCAGTCACTAATAACTGGAATGATTCCAGAGGATTAGAAAATAGCAAAGTCTAACATCAGTAGTAGGAAAAGTAATGGAAACATTGTTAAAGGAACGAATTTGGAAACACTGTTAAAGGAACAAATTGTACAGTATCTTAAATCCAGTAAGTTACAGGATCCCAAGCAACATGGATTCACTGCAGGAAGATCATGTCAAACAAATCTTATTGAATTTTTTTACTGGGTCACTAAAGTATTAGATAAAGGGGGTGCTGTAGACATAGCATATCCAGATTTTAGTAAGGCTTTTGACACTGTGCCACATCGCAGACTGTTAAATAAGCTGGAAACATTGAAATTAAACTTAAAGATAGTTGTAAGGATATGATCTTGGTTACAGGATAGACAACAGAGGGTTGTAGTAAATGGAACCCCTTCTGGGAATGGTAAGATAACCAGGGTTCTGTACTTGGGCCAGTGCTATTTAATATCTCTGTAGGTGATATTGCCTGTGGTATCAAGGTGAAAATATACCTTTTTGCAGATGACACAAAGATATGTTACAGGGTAGACACGTTAGGGGGGTACACATAATGAGGGATGATCTAGGTAGACAGGAGGTATGGTCCAGAGTATGGCAACTCTGGACAAATGCAAAATCATGCACTTGGGGCACAAAAATGCAAACGCTCAATATATCATTAATGACATTACATTAGAATCTAAAGAGGAGAAAAGGGATCTAGGAGTTATTATTTGAAGTGGCTGTATCTGTCCGAATGCAGATCTATGTGGATCTTACTTCTGCCGCTCGCTTACCTTGGGCCGTATTCAGACCTCCGGCCGCATTGCATATGCGGCCGGAGTTTACCGATATGAACTACTGCGCATGCACAGTAATTTTGTAACGACATCTACGGTATATGCAATGCGGCCAGAGGTCTGAATACGGCCCCTTATCCCTACTTCTTTAGCATTAATGTACAAGAGCATATTAATTCTACTTTCCAATGCAACAGCAAAGTCTCCCCATCCCCTTCTCTCTGTAATGGGGAAATATGGGCTAGGGATATACAAAGCTTATCTTAAGCTTATGTGCAAATTAAAAAAAAAAAAACCCTTGCTACAGGAGGAGTCTTAGGGCCTGATCCAGACTTAAGATCGTTTTATGTTTGCAAGTGTACCTAAGTTACGCACAACTAGTCATAATGCCCTCCCTCTGGTAAGTAGCTTAGCTTACATAACTTAGCTGAATTACATGTTCAGACCCTGCCTTAACTTTTACTTGCATATCTGTGGTCGTCTGTAATGCCTTGTCATTTGTAAGTGCCTAAACCAGCCTATACTGTACAACTTAAATTCCTCCCTCCACACAAAATGCGTATAAGCGGCTTGTTTATGGATGTCGCGTAGAAAAGTTTTGTACTAATTACGTACGATCAGAGTTACAATGAGCAACATCTGCTGTGCACATGTGCACTGTGTTCCCACAGCCAGACTTCCGCATGACCCATGCATAAATTGGCTGTCGTTATTAAGTCTGGATCAGGCATTAGTTAATAGAGGAACAAAGTAATAGAAAATGCTACTTTAACATGCATGAAGTTTTACCTGTTTTAACATGCATGAAGTATATTTTAGGACAGGGGCTTTTAATCAAATTTATTACGTAGCGACTATGGCATGTTAACCTATGTCTGATCCCACCTTTCTGAATCGTCATAGTGGGCAGAAGTGTGTCCTCTGTCCATAAGAATTGACAGTTGACACATCCACTGCATTTTATTATTATTGTTTATTATTGTTTATTTATAAGGCCACAAGGTGTCCACAGCACCGTACAAAATAAAACAAAATACAGTACAGACATACAGGGCAGGGATGGACAGCATAGTACATAATAATATATAGTACAGACATAAAAGGTAGGGATGGACAGCATAGTATATATAAATATAATATGATATGAGGTTGAGAGGGAGCCACCAGGTGGGGATGGGGTAAAAGGATAGCAGAGGGAGATAAGAGGGTATGAAGTGAGGGGGGAGTGGAAGGAACAACACTAGGATGGAGGGCCCTGCTCATGCGAGCTAACACACTATGTGGGAGGGAAGACATAAGGAGGGGGAAGGAAGTGCACTGCTGGTGTGAGCGGGGGAGAGGGGGAAGGAAGAGAAGGGATAGATGAAGGATGCAGTGAGGATGTTAAGTAGAGGAGGGTAAGCTATCCTGAACAGGTGCATTTTGAGTGATGCTTGAAGACCTGCAATGTGGGGGAGAGTCTGACTGAAGAAGGGAGGTCATTCCAGTGCAGAGGTGCAGCACGGGAGAAGTCCTGGATATTGGCGTGAGATGTGGTGATTAGTAAAGAGGTCAGATAGTGATGGATAGCAGAACAGAGAGGACGGGAAGAGGTGTGGATGTTGATGACGGAAGAGAGGTTGGGAGCAATAGATGAGTAGATGGCCTTAAAGGTGAGTGTAAGGAGTTTAAAGAGAGGTCTGAAGTGGACAGGAAGCCAGTGAAGTGTTTGACATAAAGGTGAGGCCGAGGCAGAGCGGCGTGAGAGGAAGATGAGCCTGGAAGCAGCATTGAGTATAGATTGAAGGGGTGTAAGATGGGTGAGAAGTTGACCTATGAGGAGAAGGTTACAGTAGTCGAGGCGTGATATGACTAAAGAGTGGATGAGGGTTTTAGTAGCTTCATTGGTGAGGAAGGGACGGATGTGTGCAATGTAGGTGGACAAGAATGAGAAAGGGCACGGATGTGTAGTATAAAGGAAAGTGCGGAGTCAAGGATGACACCTAGGCAGCGAACTTGAGGGGTGAGGAGACAGAGGTATCACCAATGGTTATCGTGATGGAGGGCGGGGAGGAAATTCTAGGGGGAAACATCTATTCTTTCAAAAAAGACACTTTGAAGCATTTACATATCTTTATCAATATATATA
>WWET01003968.1:128341-139725 GCA_011038615.1 Limnodynastes dumerilii | reverse complement strand
TTTGTGGGACTGTGGGGGTTTACAAATTTTAACTTTTCGCATTGTAAAGTTCACGGCACATTAAGGGTAACTTAATGTGCCGTGGACCAATGATTTACTTGTATGCTTGCAAATAAGTTTGAATAGTCTTTTTTGGAATTGTTTTATTTATTTCAAAAACATATTTTAAATACCGTATTTTTCGGACCATAAAAAGTGGGGGAAAAAGTGTGTGCGTCTTATGGTCCGAATACTCACCTTGGGGTATGAGCAGGTCCATCAGGACCCGCTCCGCGGGGGGATGCGGTGCATCCAAGCACTCATCCCCCCGCTCCCTGGCTTTCAGCTGCGTAATGAACGCTGCTGTGAAAGCAATGTAAGGTGCTCTCATCACTCTGATGAGAGCACCTTCCACTGCTTCATAGCAGCGTCCATTACCGTTATTTCTGCTCTGCCTGTCACACAGGGCAGGCAGAGCAGAAACAATGGTAATGGACACCACTTCATAGCGGCATCCATTACTGTTCTCTCTGCTGGGTGATGCTGGGTGGAGGACATGATGGGTGATGCTGGGTGGAGGACATGATGGGTGATGCTGGGTGGAGGACATGATGGGTGATGCTGGGTGGAGGACATGATGGGTGATGCTGGGTGGAGGACATGATGGGTGATGCTGGGTGGAGGACATGATGGGTGATGCTGGGTGCAGGACATGATGGGTGATGCTGGGTGGAGGACATGATGGGTGATGCTGGGTGGAGGACATGATGGGTGATGCTGGGTGGAGGACATGATGGGTGATGCTGGGTGGAGGACATGATGGGTGATGCTGGGTGGAGGACATGATGGGTGATGCTGGGTGGAGGACATGATGGGTGATGCTGGGTGGAGGACATGATGGGTGATGCTGGGTGGAGGACATGATGGGTGATGCTGGGTGGAGGACATGATGGGTGATGCTGGGTGCAGGACATGATGGGTGATGCTGGGTGCAGGACATGATGGGTGATGCTGGGTGCTGGACACTATTTGGTTCAAAATATTTTTTTTCTGTATTCTTCCTCCTAAAAACTAGGTGCGTCTTATGGTCAGGTGCGTCTTATGGTCCGAAAAATACGGTAATTATAATTTAACTATATTATTTTTAAATTCATTTTTAATTTTATTTTTAAAAAGTTGTTTGTTTATAAAGACTTTTATAAAAAAAATAAATCTAAATAAATGAACAATAATATATTGTAAATGTTTTCTATAAAGGAAAACTTTTTAGCACATTAAAAACATAAAGGAAATATGCATAGGCTAGCAAAGAACATGCGTAAATCAACTTAAGAATGGTAGAGGGCTAAATTAGCTTTTTCCGTGTGTATGCGAGTTCCGGCCATGGGCAGTATATACATTTTTAAAAATATGCACAGAAGACTGTATTCACATATCCGAGTGAGTTAGGTGCGGACAGATCTGCACCTAATTTACCCGTCTAGCCCTTATCCCACCCCCATTTTTAGGTACATTATGGCACTTACAAGTGTTATAGGGCTACCTTATCTATCCATGCAATGTCCGCATGGACATTGCCTCTCCCCCCTCCCACTTCTACAGCATTACGCTGCCTCTTTCTACTGAAAATACTCTGTGCAGTCTTTAAAGACCGCACGGAGGCAATCTATGTACCTAACTGGTAGGTTAATTGCCTAAATGACCTACTACGCAAACATAGTAGGCCATTTACTAAAGATCCGTACCTCGTAGCAGTCAGACAGCATATCAGGTAATCCACATCAGTACAGCAAGTTGGTAACAGCAGTGCAGCATGTAAGTGTCACAGCATAGCTCACAGACAGTACACAGACTCTTCAAGTGCTCCAGAGGTCCCTATGCTAACCCAACCCCCGGCCTATCACTTGGGCAGCTATTCCATCATCAAGAGTCCTGACCCTCTGTCTTTGAAACACTTATATCAGGAGAGCACAGGTGCTGTTGATTAGCTCAAGCCTGATTACACCAGTCTCCCTGCTGCAGCTTTAAAACCTGGTCAGGATTCTCCACATTACTCCCATGGGGAGATATGCTGTCTCTGTCACACTCCACATTACTTTCATGTGGAGGTATGCTGTCTCTGTCACACTCCTACCCCCTTAGCTTCAACCGCCCTGGTGAAGCTAACAAAGTTTCAGGCAAGCTTTCCACCTTGCCCCTCTGACCCTCTTCCTCCTCCCCTAGCTTCACCATACGATTGTTTGGAGGATTGGGACCTACAAACCTCCTGGAAAGGGCATCCGCATTGAGGTGCTGTTTCCCTGGACGATGCCGCACCTCAAACTTAAATGGCTGTAAGGCCAAAAACAACGGGTCACACAAGCATTCACCTCTTTGTTCATGTGCATCCATTTCAAGGGAGCATGGTCTGCAACTAACAAAAACTTCCGTCCCAACAAATAATATTTTAAGGACTCCACTGCCCATTTAATTGCCAAGCACTCCTGTTCTACCGTTGAATGCTTGCGCTCTCCGGGAAGTAATTTATGGCTAAGGTAGAGGACCGGCTTCTCCGCACCATCTACCTCCTGGAAAAGGACTGCCCCTAATCCTGTCCCAGAGGCATCCGTCTGCAACACAAACTGTTTTGTAAAATCAGTACATAAAGCTCTTCTTAAGTCTTGCCAAGCGTTTTCCACTAGTCTGGACCATGTTATTTTGTCTGGAAACTTTTTTTTAAGACATTCGGTTAGTGGAGCCGCTCTAGTGGCAAAATCACATATGGGTCTGTGATAATACCCCACTAGACCGAAAAACGTCCTAAGTTATGACTTACATTTGCGTTTGGGCCAAGCGAAAATCGCTTCTATCTTGCTAGGCTGAGGTTTAACCTGTCCCCTGCCCACAATGTACCCCAAATATTTGGCTTCTATGATACAAATGGCACATTTCTCAGGGTTGGCGGTAAACCCGTGTTCCCTTATAGACTTCAAAACGGCCTCTACTTTTGGTAGGTGGGATTCGTAGTCAGAGCTAAAAATGACAATGACATCTAAATATGCAACTGCATATTCCCTGTGGGTCCGCAGCAACTTATTCATAGCTTTCTGGAAGGTTGCTGGGGCACCCTGTAAACCAAATGGCAACCTTTTGTACTGAAATAGGCCCTCTGGGGTAAAGAAGGCTTCCGTTGAAGGAATCTGCCATTATCCCTTTGTCAATTCATGCATGCTAAGATTCTGACTCCTGGCTAATCTCTCTACGAACTCATCAATCCGGGGCATAGGGTACGAATCAAAGTGATAAACCTGATTTCATTTGCAGAAGTCATTACAGAATCTTACCGCACCTGACGGCTTAGGTACTAAGACAATGGGATTATTCCACTCGCTATTTGATTCCTCTATAACCCCTAGGTGAAGCATCTCTTCTACCTCTTGCTTTACCAGTGCCCGTTTTGCCTCGGGTATGCGATACAGCCTTTGTTTGATGACCACCCCGGGTGGAGTCACAATATCATGTTGAATGATCTGTGTCTTTCCCGGAATGTCAGAAAACACATCTTGGAACCTCGCTACCAAATTTACCGGAAGCTGTTTGTGCCCAGGACTAAGTGTAACTTCAGTGGGTACCTGGCATTCTGGAACCTTTTTTGCTACTAAAGAGGGCTGACTGGCACTTTCCTTCCAAGGTTTTAACAGGTTCACATGGTAGATTTGTACCTCCTTCCTTCTGCCCTCCTGTTGAACTTGTAATTGACTGGTCCCACCACCTGTATGATCTCATTGAGCATACATCTTACTTTCTGTAGTGGGCACAAGCACTAACACCTTGTCTCCCAGTTTAAAGGACCAATTAACTATGGTGACGTCATAACTTTGTTTCTGACGTTGCTGAGCCCTTTCCATATGTTCGTTCAGGAGCGGCGCAATTTGCCTAAGACGGCCATACAATTGGGACACAAATTGAACAATATTAGGGTCCGGATGGGTTGTTGTTCCCACCCTTCCTTTAACAAATCCAGAATCCCTCTGGGTTGCCTCCTATAGAGGAGTTTAAAGGGACTAAACCCTGTAGACCGCAAACATCAAATAAGGTAGAAGCAAATCCCAGTCTCGCTTTTCTTGAGACACAGCCCTTTATCATTTGTTTAAGGGTTTAATTAAACCTTTCTACCAGACCATCTGTTTGCAGGTGGTACACCGAAGTGGTAATTATGTCTACCTTTAACAACCGGCATAAATCTTTCATAAGCTTGGAAACAAACGGGGTACCTTGGTCTGTTAGGACCTCCTTCGGTATTCCCAGGTGGGTATATTGGATTAGTAGCTCTCTGGCAATTGCCAGATTTCATATTACGCAGGGGTACAGCCTCTGGGTATTTGGTGGCATAGTCCACTACCACTAGTATGTATTGGTGCCCTCGAGCAGATTTCTCCATTGGTGCTATCAGATCCATACCAATTCGCTCAAAAGGCATGGAAATCATAGGGAGGGGTACCAGTGGAGCCCTAAATTCTGGTCGAGAGGCAATCTTCTGGCACACTGGGCATGCCGAGGGGCCGTCATCTGGCACACTGGGCTTTCCTGACAATACCTCTTGACTGAGGCATAGATGCCTGGCCAAAAGAACCTCAACTGTATATGCTGGAGTGTTTTCTGCTCCCCTAAATGGCCTCCCCACAAATGCGCATGTGCGGGTTCTAACACCAACCTCTCAAGTTTTTGGGGAACTAACAATTGTTCTACTCTTTTCCCCTGGAAAGAAGTAACACGATATATCAAATCATTTTTCAACATAAAATATGTCACACCCTCAGATGGTAAAACATTAATCACCCTATTATTAACCACTTTTACAGTCTCAAAGGCCTGTGCCAGATTGCTATCGTTGCGTTGATCTCGCCCAAAGTCCCGCAATTATATTTTCTCACCAACAGGGTTCCACTGGGCCTCAGAGTCCATTTCCTGGGGTCGTTCAGTAGCTGCAGTAGTTCTCCCGGATGCCAAGCTTTGGTAGACTCTGGTGTCTGGCCCGTGACACGCCTCAGCGGCTGATTGTTTCTCAGTTTCTGCAGCAACGGGAAGTC
Source organism: Limnodynastes dumerilii (assembly GCA_011038615.1). NCBI lineage: Eukaryota > Metazoa > Chordata > Amphibia > Anura > Limnodynastidae > Limnodynastes > Limnodynastes dumerilii. Next base: position 134,677 of record WWET01003968.1, on the reverse strand, counting down.
ACGGCCCAGGATTAGCTAATAAGGAGGTCGGGAGGTCACTGCAGCCACCACCTTCAATGGCTGGCCTTGTACAGTCAGAGGTAAGTACACACATGGGCACTCCTCAACATCGCCATGGACACATATCACTCTGACAGGAGGCAGGAGGTTGTAGGCACCTGGAGGAACCAGGTTGGCAGTGACCATGGTGAGCTCACTACCAGTATCCACCAGTGTCCAGATCTCTTGGCCCTCCAACTGTACCATCATCCGGAAGAGGGTGTACCTTGCCTGGGATACACCAGCAGGCACCATGCTGACCATCGGTTGAGCTGCCTTACCCGCACTGCAATCCATAGATTCTCCCTGCTTTGGGCAGTCCTGATGGACATGACCAGGTTCACCGCACTCAAAGCACACTATGGGAGGTGGGGCCTTTGGCTTGATGACTGGGACCCAAGTTTGGGGCTTTGGTACTGGTACAAATCCTGTTCTGGCTTTACTCATTTTGCCCAGGATCAGGTGCCGTTCAAAAACCACTGCCAGCTCCTCATATGTCTGGGGATCAGCCTGAATGGCCCACGGCTACATGAAGCAGTCTAACACCCACATAACCTGGTCCAGTTCCACTTTCTCCACAATTTGCGCACCAATTTGCAACCAAGCCTTAGCCAGCTGGGCTAGTTTGGCCAACTGAATCCTGGGAGGCTCAGAACCTTCCAGCCACCAGTCATGGAATTCTTGGCCTATGCTGGGGCCTGTCACTCCAATCCTGTTAAGTATAGCTTTCTTAAGGTCAGAGTAGGAATGTGACTGGGCCACAGACATATCCACATAGGCTCTCTGTGCCTCCAGTCAAACAAGGAGCCAGCTGGTCAGACCATTCCTCTTCAGGACATTCCAATCGCGTGGCCATGTGCTCAAATCTGCAGAGGAATGCCTCAACGTCATCAGCTGGAGTGAGCTTAGGCAGCCTCTCCCGCTTCTGCCCACCCTTCCTCAGCTCTTTAAACTCTTCATACATCATCTGGACCTGAGCTTGTTGGCTCTGTAATTGGGTTTGCTGTCCGGCTGTCACTTCAGATATAATCAGGACCTGAGCTTGTTCTCAGTATTTCCTCCATATTACCCTGTACTTCCCCTTTAAACTTAGGAGGTTTAATATAATTTGCCAGCTTCACCAGACAGTGTTACTTGACACCTGTCTGCTCTACTGGCCACTTTTAACACAAGACCGCAAACAATTTGCTAATGACACGGTGACCCTTTAAGGCTGCTTCTCACACAACTCTCATTAACCCAAGTTGCCCTGTCCTCCACCACAGGCACAAAAAAAACTGGGTTAAACAGTTTATTAAGCTCACCATCTTTTCTAGGCCAGCTGCACAATGTATACTTTAAACACAACTTGTCAGTTTTTAAAACACAGATACTGTAGCTGTCTTACCCAGGGTTCTCAGCTGAGATGTGCCCCACATTGGTTGATAAGGAAGCACATCACATGGAGGAGATGAAGTAAAACTCTTTTATTTCGTAGCAGTCAGACAGCATAGCAGATAATCCACATCAGTACAGCAAGTTGGTAACAGAAGTGCAGCATGTAAGTGTCACAGCATAGCTCACAGACAGTTCACAGACTCTTCAAGTGTTCCAGAGGTCCCTATGCTAACGCAGCCCCCGGCCTATCACTTGGGCAGCTATTCCATCATCAAGAGTCTTTAAAACACTTATATCAGGAGAGTACAGGTGCTGTTGATTAGCCCAAGCCTGATCACACCAGTCTCCCTGCTGTAGCTCTAAAACCTGGTCAGGATTCTCCACATTACTCCCATGGGGAGATATGCTGTCTCTGTCACACTCCACATTACTTTCATGTAGAGGTATGCTGTCTCTGTCACACATTGTATTATTGAATAGGAAAACAGTTTGGTATATGGCAATGTGAAATACAGTTTGATATTAAGAAAACAGTTTGTTATATGGCAAGGTGAAATACAGCTTGATATCTGGATTGTATTGCATGAAAGAAGTGAGTGATGAGCTTATTCTTCTGGGGTTGTGTACTGTACTTCTGTGTGTTGTCTATGCAGTGAAAGAGCATCTAGGTGTTTATGCTTGTGGTTATTAAAAGCACACCTTAGGAAAATGAACCAAAGACCAAGGAGGGTGATGATGAGCTGGCAGTAAGCCAGCTGAAACAATACTTTACACTAAGAAATAAAGTGTAGGAGATATCCCTGAAATAGTGCGCTCAATCCAAAAGAGTCCTTTTAGCCGGCTGGTAAGTATTTCCACAATTAACACGTTTCTGCTCCAGGTCGTTAATCTCCAGACCGCTGCTTCCCTTTATTAAGTCTCAGTGCTGGCCCATAAAACTTGGAGATATCTACAAAGACATAAGGGAGCGCTTCATTGTGCAATAAAAAACTTTTACTTTGAACAAACACTGAATTCTTCAAATTCACACGTACCAAAAGAAACGCTCAGCCAGAGGGTGTGGGTGAAGAACATATAAATACAAGAGCATAAGCCTGCCATCATCGGAACTTTCACAGTCTGTCAGATTCGGCCAGATTCGGCAATGCAAGAGAGGAAGTCCGTCAGCTGGAGTCTATGTGTGATAGTAATTTTCAAGGTAGGAGAAGTAATGGCCCGTCTCTCTACGCGTTTTGTCTTTTGCACAAGACTTCTTAAGGAGGCGTGGCTAACTTTTCGTAGGTCCCAGTTTTTATTGGGTGTTCCCACAAATCACCCAATCACCTTTTACACAGGCAATTTTTCAAATTAGCATTAAAACTTCTAATAGAGCTTACAAAAACTCACTCTTTAAAATTCTATTAAAATTAATCCTCATTGTAGATATCTCAGCGTCTTACTTAAAGGCACAGTATATTTAGGCAAGTAATTAACACTTATAACAATTGTAACAATCTGAAATGACATACATATTTAGAGTTACAACTCATGAAACAAAGGCCCAGATCCTGAAGAACGGTCGACAGGGGAATTACGTGCAGCTCGCACTTAATTCCCCTGTTTTCAAGGTTGTGCACATGCGAAAGGGCCAGCATCCGTAACTAAAGGGCCGGCGGCTGTTACAAAAAGGGGGCTTCCCCCCCTATACACATGTCGTATCTCCGCCGTAAAGACGGAGATAGGCATGCAAATTAGGGGACTGGGCGGGGGAAGCCATAAGGCCACATAGCTGATCGTAAAAGTTAGGGTAGGAATTCACTCCAGACAGTGTGAATGCACGGGGCGTGCACTCCCCGCTCCAATGCTGGCCGTACTGACCTCGGGCGGCCGTAAGGTGCCCATAGGTGAGGATCCGGCCGAAAGTCTCCAAAGGACAATTTTTTGTATCAACAAATAAATTATAGCAGCAGATGGCAACAAATTTATAGCAGCAAATGGCAACAGGTTAATGATTAAAAATTGGTGTTTTAAATCCATAGCAGCAAATGGCAACAAGATAATGACAAATTTTTTCCAACAAATTTTCACAAGTTCATGAATAAATTTCAATTACTAAAGATATTTCATGGGCAAAAGTTCCTCCAAATATCCCTATCCATAATTGAATGGTTACTCTTAACAGGTACAAATATTATAAAAATTACAAAAAAGGCACAATATCAAAATTTTCATTTAAACCTCCTGGTATTAGTGTTTTTAAGGTAAGTATCCAGAAAGTTTCTCTCTGGGCCAGGCGTTTTAGTCTGTCTCCCCCTCTCTTATCTTTTTCCACATATTCTATGGCCTTAATTTTGAGGGAGTCAGGTTTAGCACCATGGCACTGCAAAAAGTGGTGGAATTCACTGTGGTTTATTATTTTATTATTAATGTTTCGAAAAATATTTTAATGCATGTATTTTAAATAATCAAAACGATTAGAGTTGTAACTCTTATTATGTATGTCGTTTCAGATTGTTACAATTGTTACAAGTGGTAATTACTTGCCTGAATATATGTCCAACTGTACCTTTAAGTAAGACGCTGAGATATCTATAATGATTAATTTTATTAGAATTTTAAAGACGTTTTCTTAATCATAGTGTAAACCAGTGTGAGTTTTTGGAAGCTATATTAGAAGTTTTAATGCTAATTTGAAAAATTGCCTGTGTAAAAAAGTGATTGGGTGATTTGTGGGAACATGTATAGTAAAAAATTGTGTGAAAAGAGGCATGTATGACTGCTGGAGATGCTGCTGCTAGACACCTCTGTACTCACTCTTATCCAGAAAGAACAAAAGTATGGAAATGGTTATGCAAAGGAAGCAAAGATGTACAGTACGTAGTTCAGCGCTGCTATCTCTATATGTTGTAAAACATAGGTGCTACAATCCTCTTTAGTACATATAGTAAAAGAATTGATTGCATGATAAAAAGTAATAAATGTCAGCTTCAGTGTGAGGCCAAACAAGATAAATAAACAAATAAAACACTAGTGCAGGAATAAAAAGTAACAGTTACAAAGTCTTAGTGAAGAATGAGTCCTTCTCACTCTAATGTAGACTAAAATGAAGACGGCAGCTGTCTGTCCTAAAAAGATCAGGTCGTTATTCTGAATCAGGCCCAATGTGCATTATAGGGGAAGGCAGAGACACAGTACCATCTAGCGATATCGCTGTAGAAATTGTCCGTTTCTGTCCAAGCTGTGTGTATTCTCTGCTGGGCAAAAAATGTTCTCTCTTCTATGCTCCTGTGCAGGATTCTCTTATTTGGCAAGCTGCTGGACTTGTTGTCTGCTTGTAGCGAAGGCAGAGTCCCCTCCTGTCAGCGGTTAGCACACGTGGTGCAGTGAATCCTCGCTTGATTACAGGGTCAGTTACAGGTGCTGGAAAAGGATGAGAGAGAGTGTCTCTATGGTGCAGATTATAACAAGGCTTTATTTGAGACAGTAAAAACACAATATATATATACTCACAAAGGATTTGTGGGAACACCCTATAAAAACTGAGACTCACAAAAAGTTAGCCACGCCTCCTGAAGAAGTCTTGCATAAAAGACGAAACGCCTAGAGAGATGGGCCAGTACTTTTCCGACCCTAAAATTACTATCACACACAGACTCCAGTTGACAGACTTCCTCTCCTGCATTGCCGAATCTGCATACAGTGAGACAGACTGTGAAAGTTCTGCTGCTGGTAGGCTTATGCTCTTGTATTTATATCTTCTTCAGTGTTACTTTTGGTACGTGTGAATTTGAAGAATTCAGTGTTTGTCCAAAATAAAAGTTTTTTATTGCACCATGAAGTGCTCCCTTATGTCTTTGTAGACATAGATATAATATATGAGCGGAAGTGATTAAAAAGCAATATGTATTTTATATGAATAATAAATGCTGATGTTGATATAAGTCATAGATGTTAATTCAATATCTCAAATACCTGCATGTCTTGAATGTTGCAGAACAAACTTGGACATGGGGGAATCAAGCATTTGTGACATTCCATTGACAGTAATAGTTGGTAAAATGATAGAGCCATACAAGTGAGGAGAAAAATAAATTAAAAAGATTATACAATACTATTTAACAAATTAAATAAAGTGCATAGTGTCTCCATATTTTACCTATTAAATATTAACAGTAAATTAAGATGGATGATAAGTTTTTTGCCTTTAATACAACCCCATATGTGTCCAGCTTTATTACAGCCCCCCATATATATGTGTCCAGCCTTTATTACTGACCCTATTTCCCAACTTTTACCCTTTTACCCACTTACTTACCTTAGCTGTGCTTAGGGCCAGTGCTAGGGTGTTCGTTCCCCCCCTGAGAATCTTAAATTTGTGCCATTCTGTTTAACAATTTAACACCAGTTACCATCCTAGATTATTGTAAGCATCATAAAACACAATCTTGTAGCCACAATAAAAGAAAGTAAATCATAGTCATCACTTTACGATATAGACAGTGTTCTAGTCTTCACTACACAATTTCTACTTCATCTTAAAAACCTTCACACAATACACACTATATATCTTATGTGTTTTTGTTTATTTATGTATCTCCAGGCTCCCAGTATTCCCCATCATGTCTCCCCAGCATCACCATTATGTGTCTCTAGCCCCCCTGTATTTCCTTTCATGTGTCTCCAGGGCCCCAGTATCCCCCATCATGTCGCTCCTAGTCCCCACTTTCCCCCATCATATGTCTCCAGCTCCCCAGTATCCACCATCATGTCACCCCCCACCCCACCTTGAGTATCATTCATCATTTCACCAGCCCCCCCAGTATCCGCATCATGTATCTCCAACCAATCATGTCTCCAACCTAGCCTAGTATCCCCCCATCATGTCTCCAGCTCCCCTAGTATCCCCCATCATGTTTCCAGCTCCCCAGTAACCACCATCAA
>WWET01003968.1:104505-128184 GCA_011038615.1 Limnodynastes dumerilii | reverse complement strand
CCAGCCCCCCTAGTTCCCCCCATTCATGTCTCTTCAGCCCCCCCCCCAGTATCCACCATCATGTCTCTCCAGCCTCCTGGTATTTCTTCACTTCCTCTGCGGCACACGCTGTCCCTCCTTCCTAGTGACGCTGTTTCCTTTGCATGCAGGAAGTTCCTGTATCAGCTGCCGGGACCAATATAGAGCAGCTGAGGGAGCCGGCAGATCAATATAGTCTGAACTGACACACAGAGGTTTTTAATGGCAGAGATCCCTGTCTCATCAGATCAGGAACTCTGCTGATTTGAATGAATAAATTTATAAATAAACGTTAATAATAATAGTAAAAGCGCTGACAATGCTACTTAATACTTGCCTGTCTCCACTACACTACTGTGTGCATTTACTGACAGAACCTATAGCACTTTAGCTCTGTGATAATTTACACACTTACATTGTGTTTGACTATGAAAATACACAACAGTTCTTTGCCTACTGACATCCTGCGTTCTCAATATTGCTGTTTACTCAATGGGGCTGATCCAGAGCTTTTCTGATCCAGAGGTTGATCCAGGGAAAAACCTCTGGATCCAGGGCTGATCCAGATGTTTTTTTAAGTATAGACCTGAGCAATAGGAAAACACAGAGTTTGAGCCCCACAGAAGGGGTTCAAGTGGCTGTTCAAAATACAGTGCACTGTCTGTACACATAGAAATTATAATCTCAATAAAACACAGAAAGGTATATGATGCCAAAGAATTTTGCAATTTTATTGCCAGCTGTAATAGCTGAATTAGAAGGTAACACACAGCTATAATAGCTGATTATGTAGTAGCGACTTTTAAGATGCCCCAAACAAGCAAAAAATATAAGGTAAGTACAATTTAGCAATATATGTGGTATAACAGAGAAAGATACTCAGCCATATAAGTCAGCAGGTAAAGGGAGAGCCAGAGTCCATTAAAAAATAGTCCAGGTGTGTTGAAGAGTGAGTACAAGTCTAATCTAATCCAGAAAAAACTGTCCCTAATAAACACTACCAACCTCACGGTCAGGCTTCACGTATTCCACGGAAATAAACTCACCCTCCCTATTCTCAGCAGGCATATGAGTCTCAGGAATGTGGACATCTGGTCTCCAGGAGTATCTGTCGAAGGCTTGTGGGGATGAAAGGCAGCGGGGCACCAGTGCACGTGGTGCGTCCGCCTGAGTCAGCGTCTCCTACACGCGTTTCGCAAACGGGCTTCCACTGGGAGGGCTGCTGGTCACGGTTTCTGATCCTGAATTTACATGCCTGATTAACCAATCAAGTCGGCACTTGTATTAACTCTGTGAGGGGAGAGGCAAAACCATTATTGAGACAGTTGAAACAAAGTCACGGTGGAGTCAGAGAAGAAAAACAGAGAGCTGCAAATAAACAAAGCTTAAGTATACCACTCCTCATGCATGATGCCCGTTGTACTGATAAGGATAACTGATTGTCCGATAGTGAATGTTGGCCAGGTTATACCAAAGTATAGAGCTGATACAACTAGAAGGATTTTGGAGCATTTGAAAACATTATTAAAGTTACAATTATCAGAGGTTCTACATGGTGGACTGTTTTCTCAAACCATTACCACGTAAGCCACTAACCACAAAGGGATGCCACCCATGTGTAAAGGGTGCAGATATATGATTGTGACCAGGGAAATCAAGGATAAATATGGAAAAATCCATAAATTTGATAATTTCACCAATTGTGAGACCACCAATGTTGTTTATTGCCTTGTCTGTCCCTGTGCCAAGAAATACGTTGGTAAAACAACGAGGAGATTTAAAGTACGTCTCCTGGAACACGTGAATTCCATACATAACAGTACCAAGGACCTGGATAGGTTCAAACCCCTAACACCGGTGGCAAGACACTTCCACCATACTCACCAAGCTGACCCAAAGGGCTTACAAGCCTTTATTTTGGAGAAGTTTATTCCATATCCCAGAGGGGGTGACCTCAATGCAACCATTCTACAGAATGAAGTAAAATGGATTTTTCTGTTAGCGACTCCATGAAACCAAAAGGTCTCAATGACAATATGACTTTTACACCCTTATGATAATATCTGACTCTCTGGGGTTTCGCCTTCTTATTTTTATTGCTTAATTTTATTTATTTTTATTATTTTTGATTTGCGTTTTGTGTTTGTATGTTTATTTTTTGTCCTTTGAGGGCCTGCTAGTATACCATACTTACCTTTTAATTTTTATTTTTCAGTCTCCTCTGCCACTAACTGGATGTTGGTGGTTTGCTCAATATACGAATATGGACTTAACTATGGAGTATACCTCCTTTTGTACTTTGAATCCCTTTTGTCTCACTTTGTCTTTGTCCTAATTGGACTATCAAGGTATATATCTACCACAATATATGTCCTTGGAATAAATCAAATATGTTTAGACTTAGTGACATTGGGCCTGATCCAGAAGAACGCCCGCCGTCGCTAGGACGGTGGGCGTAAGATCGGCTTTTCAGCCGATCTGCGCATGCAGATCGGGCGTCCGTAGCAGCGCCGTAGGGACGCTGGTGGAGACGTCCCCCAGCGTCCCTATGTACAGGTTAGTGTAGGTGGGCGGGGGGAACTAGGTAATGAACGCCGATACGCTGTGCTTTAGTAAGCACAGCGCATCGGCGTACCTCTGGATCAGGCCCATTAGCCTCAAATCCCCCTTACCCCCCCCCTTTTTTTTATTTCCCTTAACCCTTTTTTGAGCCTCTTAATAGGATAAACGGACTGAGCATGTAGTACCTCTGATAATTGTAACTTTAATAATGTTTTCAAATGCTCCAAAATCCTTCTAGTTGTATCAGCTCTATACTTTGGTATAACCTGGCCAACATTCACTATAGGACAATCAGTTATCCTTATCAGTACAACGGGCATCATGCATGAGGAGTGGTATACTTAAGCTTTGTTTATTTGCAGCTCTCTGTTTTTCTTCTCCGACTCCACAGTGAGATTTGTTTCAACTGTCTCAATAATGGTTTTGCCTCTCCCCTCACAGGGTTAATACAAGTGCCGACTTGATTGGTTAATCAGGCATGTAAATTCAGGATCAGAACCCGTGACCAGCAGCCCTCCCAGTGGAAGCTCGTCTGCGAAACGCGCGTAGGAGACGCTGACTCAGGTGGACGCACCACGTGCACCGGTGCCCCGCTGCCTTTTATCCCCACAAGCCTTCGGCAGATACTCCTGGAGACCAGATGTCCACATTCCTGAGACTCATATGCCTGCCGAGAATAGGGAGGGTGAGTTTATTTCCGTGGAATACGTGAAGCCTGACCGTGAGGTTGGTAGTGTTTATTAGGGGCAGTTTTTCTGGATTAGATTAGATTTGTACTCACTCTTCAACATACCTGGACTATTTTTGAATGGACTCTGGCTCTCCCTTTACCTGCTGACTTATATGGCTGAGTATCTTTCTCTGTTATACCACATATATTGCTAAATTGTACTTACCTTATATTTTGTTGCTTGCTTGGGGCGTCTTAAAAATCGCTACTACATAATCAGCTATTATAGCTGTGTGTTACCTTCTAATTCAGCTATTACAGCTGGCAATAAAATTGCTACATTTTTTGGCATCATATACCTTTCTGTGTTTTATTGAGATTATAATTTCTATGTGTACAGACAGTGCACTGTATTTTCAACAGCCACTTGAACCCCTTCTGTGGGGCTCAAACTCTGTGTTTTCCTATTGCTCTATTTTGGCTGTACAGTAGCACCCCCCAGTGTGGGGTAGGTCTCACCTAATGATATACATATATGTGCGGCAGAATCCCTGTGTTTTGTTTAGATCTGAGCAATACCATGGTGAATTGCAAGGGGTGGCAATTTCAAATTGTGAAACCAGAATTAGAATTAAGAGGTGTTTTAAGTTTCTTAGCTCAACTCTAATTTGTAGAATAAACATAAAGCTATGCAGTATTTGAGTTCTATGTATAAAAGTAAAGTATTTTCCCTGCATGCAAAAGATTTTACATTAATTAACGCCCCTTACTTTGAATAATGGTTTAGTCGAACTGTACACTTGCATCTTTTTTTACCCTTGCTCCTAAACTCTATACCAGCACCTATATATGTAATTTTTAGATGGTACCACAATATCCCTCATTAGTGCTGACCATATTTAATTAATTCTACTTGTCACCTTATAAGAGATTAATTCTATTGTGATTATATTGGGACAACTATGTCCAGGTGATTACAGACATATTTAATTTAGATCTAAATATTTCTAACTACTGTAGCAGTTTACTCTTATAATTAGGTTCATAGGATAGCAGCCTTTTTCGTTGATTTAAATTTTTTCTGATCTTTACGTATCCAGTTTTAACTTTGCACCTTTGTTTTAAATAAAAGCAATACACTATACATATAACTTTACATTACTGTGAGTGCCTGCACTATTTACACTCTTCCTCTCTCTCTTTCTCCTTATTTGTCATTATGAAATAGTGTTCTTTTGGTGCACCAATCCTTATATAGGATCAGTGGATCTTGAATTGATATAGGATCCATTCGGTATTGTATACTAAACGGCTTATACTAGTGCAGGGATCCCTTTCTATTCAGAGTGGAGAAAGAGCCCAAAAGCAAAGATGACAGAGCAGGACAGACACATAGCACCAGCAGGAGAGACAAATCAGAACGGAATTTCTTTTATATAAATGAAATATTTTTTTTATTTTGACATTATGAAGTGGTACCATGATTATCAAATAGCTGTACCTATTAACCAATGACACAGATGATCTTATTTTGTTGGAATTGTTGCATCATTGTCCTTGTTTTGAATGTTGCCATTGTAATCATTACCAGCTTGTTAAACATAAATAAATTGCCTAAAAATTAGAACGGATTCCAGTTGCTGGAAGTCTGGGTCAAGTTTTAAATGGTCTTTTAGAAAACCACAGGATAATTCTGATGTTCTATAGGCAGTGATTAATCCAATGACGTAGTCAAGGAACAATCTTCAATTAATAGCAGAGTGTTCTATAAATATCAAAGAGTAAGAGGCATATGTGGAGGCATAATCATGTTGTCATTACAGATTGGGCAGTCAAGATTAATGAAGAAAAGACAAAATTTCATATCAATAGTGAAACTTGATATGAATCACCAAAGGTCATAAAATCGACAGTAAACTACCAAAACTAAATTCTATCTGACAGGGCTGTTAGCTCAACACCTGACAGAATGTAACGTAATGCCAACACTTTGTTTTTTATTACAATAACCCCACCATAACTAACTTGCTAATTAATTACCTTGAAATGATGCCATTTCAGTGGTGGTCAGCAGGCCCAGCGACAGGGGGGGACTAGGGGGACACTTGTGACGGGCCTCGTGGTTCAGAGGGGCCCCAGCGGCAGCTCACTGTCCTCACTGTGTATTTGTGAAGAAGAGTGCCTGATATCCCAGTTCCAGAGGCTCCGTTGTGGAGCCTCTGTCAGTGGCACACGCAGGGGAGAGGTTTTGGCTGCCCAGCACTCCCCCTTGCAGAATGGAGGGAACAATAAATAAATAAATAAAAACCGGAGCAGCAACAGAGCAGACTAAACCTCTGTCTATGGCTACAGCTCCTTCACTGAGGAGCCTCTGACATCACAGGACATGTGACTCATGCAGTCACATGGTGTGAGGTGCTTGCCAGGCTGCAGGAGAGTCAGGTAAAGTAGCAGTGTATGTACAAAGTGATGTGTGTGAGGGGGAAAATATGTCATAAGATTAGCAGGGGATGTGTGTGGAAAACTGACATGTAGGAGGTGGCATAAATATGAGAAAAGAGAAAATATAATTGTCAAGGGGTTATATGCAAGTGTTTGTATGAAATGGTGCTGTGTCTTCTCCAGACTTAAAATATATTCCACATGTATTACAGGTGGGGTATATTAGGGGTCTGGAGGTGGAACACTATATAGGGTATATATGTATTACATTAAGGGTCTAAGGAGGCACATGTTATAATGTATGTTGGGTATATTAGCATTTGGGCATGGCATATAGTATAGTTATATAATGTGCCATTCTCAGACCCCTACTATACCTCATATATATTACCATATGTGCCATCCTGGATGACAGCATTTATTAAAATCATTACAACAACATTTCTATTCTCTGGAAATACATTTATCCTTAATAACAACCATTGGCATTATATTTGCTATCTTGAGACTTTTTGTTTGATTATTTGCAATAATTTAATTAATGGCACCTTATTGAAAAATTAGCTTTAAAAATGTTTTGCTTTATAACGCTATTTGTGTTTACCATTTTATTACTAAGACTATAAGCTACATTAATATATTAAAAGTAATATGTTACAATTAGTAATCTGTTTTTTTTATTGTGTTGTATTATGGAAGGTGGCCTAAGTGAGCTGAGTTTAACATTTACTTATTCATTTATTTTAAAAATTAAATTTTTATTTATTTTGTGATTTATCATTTGCCATTTCTTGCCATTAGTGCGGGTATATAATTTTAATTAAGTTATAGACAACAGCTTCTAAATCGCCAGATCTTGAATTAGAAGGTCACTTGTTCTCTTATTTTTCTAAAACCTTTTTTTATTATTAACATGACCAGTTCCATTAGGTACAAAATACTCTGCTCCTGAGCCTTCAACTGTCAGTTATTATGGGAACCACCTTTGTTGAACAGGCAAATCGTTTTTTAAATATCAGTTAATTCATTTAAACCAGGTGAGTGAGGGAAGGAGCGGATTAAATTGTACGTAATGGTATAGGTTATGTTGGATGGTCTGTATTTATTATATGAAGGTGATATAGGGCATGTTCCAGACCTACCTATTACCGCTCCAGCGTAAAAACTCACTCCCACAACACTCCCCTTACCTTCCTTTCATTACGCCCGCCGAACCCTACCCTAACTTTTCCATGTGTTCGTACGTATTTTCGTAGCGACGCGCTGTTGGTAGAGGCCTAAGCACGCCCATACTGTACAATTTAAATGGCTCCCCCCGCCTACATTCCTTAACTCCAACGTCCGTACTAACTTCGTACTATAAACACACCTCGTCGTCGGAAAATACGCAAACAATACGGACGCCCGAATCGCCGCTCCGAAAAGGTCTTTGGTATGACCGTAAGTTGTCACTATGCACATGCGTGGTGCATTTTTTTATGGCGATTTTACGCTTACGATCAGCGTAAGATCACCTGCGAGCGTAGGTCTGGATCAGGCCCATAGTGTGTTGTGGTTACAAGAATGCTTTCTGTATTTTATGGCACTCACAAAAATTCAGTGTGTTTTGAGTGGCAATTAAATTAATACATTATGTTGTTAAGCCCCATACATACTACATATTTTTATTATTATCGTTTATTTATAAGGCGCCACGATAAGCGACATTTTAGATCACTTTAATCACCAATCAGCCTGCATACACGCTATACACGATTTTCGGTTAAGCCTTCAGAATTGAGCTTGAAAGTTTAAATTAAACTTTTGAAAAGATGTGATCAAACTATTTTGTGTACTTTGCAACGATCAGGCATGATTGTTGCAGCATACACACTTGCACTATATCATTCAAAACACTCCTTTATCGGGTGATTTGAAGGATTATTGTTTAAAAAACTGTAGTGTGTATGGACCTTAAGTTAAAGTGTTTACTAGCAAACAGTGTGTGCTGTGTAACAATCACTAGGATGTAGTTTGGAATGCAAGTTAATTATGGAATATTATACACAAAAATGTGATTATATTAAAAAACAATTATAATTAGTAATTCAAGTTTTGACTTTTTTTCCTTGGTTCTGGAGAGGGGGTGGGGCCTCAAAATTATTATTGTACATGGCCCCAAGATTTCAGTTGTCGGGCCTGGAGGTAGCGTTATTTATTGGAATAGGCACATAAAAGGGGGCACAAGAGGAGTCTGGGCACATAAGAGGGCACAAGAGGAGGCTAGCAATATAAAAGGGGACACACAAGGAGGCTGGGCACATAAAAGGGGGCATTATAGGAGGTTGGGCACATTAAAGGGGGCATCAGAGGAGGCTGAGCACAAAAAAGAGGGCAAAAGAGGTAGCTGGGAACACAAAAGGGAGCACAAGAGGAGACTGGGCACTTAAATGAGGGCATAACAGTAGACTGGGCACATACAAGGCTGCATGCATACCTCTTTTGGGGGGAGGGGTGACACCCTGGGCTCTGCTAGGTCTAGAAATGTCTCTGTTCATATCAGAAAATATCTTTGTTAGCAGGTGCATAAAAAGAAATGGTCTTGTTAACAAAGATATTTTCCAGTATGAATGTTCTTAATGTGTTCACTTTTTATTGATTAAATTACAAAAATCAGATGTTTGGATTATATTTGCAATGATAATAATCCAGAAGAGTAACATATTGAACTGAACCTGCAAATTTAATCCCACTGTGTATTTTTAAATATACTTTCCGCAAATATTAAAATTGTGTAATTAACTGTAAATGTAAACTCTAATTTTTGCATCTGTTTAAACTTATTTAATTAACTTTTCCATCTTTGTATGTTGCTTTATTTAAGATTTTATGCCAATCAAGTGATATCAATATTTAATATGTGTTGTTTGTACTTGCTAGAATCCTTGTAATAAGGGTCCGTATCCAGAACTACGGCCGTCTTCCATGGACGTCTTCTTTTAGACCGCATATACGCAATCTACGTATAGAAACGATACGCAGATTTCGTACAATAGCTACTGCGCATGCGCAGTAGCTACTGTTCAGTGAATTACAGCCGTCCATGGAAGACGGCGTAGTTCTGGATACGGCCCAGAGAGAGGAGAGAAGAGCAGAAGCAGGGACAAGCTAAGCAATTTATTCTATTTTATTGGACATCAAAATTTATATCGACGTTATGAAGGGGTACCATGCTGAACATAGAACTCTAGGCAGACGTAAACCTCATAAATTCATAATAAGCAAAGAACGATAAGTCAATCTTCTGGTGCTGGCTGTATTATTGTAAGTAGTATGACAGGCAACCATAACTGCTTTTATAATGCAGACCAGACTGCTTGATAACATCACATCCTGTATTTGTAATACATGTTAATGACAGTCCTCCTTAAATGTTGATTTCCAGGCACCTCAGTCTTGACAGAATGTTAGGAGAAAACTTGTTGAACTTGGGAAAACAGCATTTTTTTTTTCTATTTATTCACCTTAGCTGTAAATCTGAACATGAGATGGACAGGAATTTGACAAAGTAATTTTGCTTCTGGTTTTATCTGAACATGGGGCAAACTTGAAAAACAGGGTTCACCCACTACATAGCAAAAGGCAGTTGGAATTTACCCAAAGAACATGAAGATTTGGCTTAATGGTAAATGATTCTATATAATGCTCCAACAATAAAGTCATAAAATGAAAAGTTTTTTGGACTTTCAGGCTGTTACTTATAGAAAGAAAAGATGTGGGTCACAAAGATAGTTTACTAGCAAATCACTTCTTTTAGACATCACATCATTTTTCATGCAGATCCTTTAGCCGGGATGCAGTCGCCACCTCGAAAATGCTATTTCCGAAAGTGAGACAGCTGGAAACTAAACTGCAGACCCACCAGACAGGTGAGTATTACATGGGAGTCTATGGGGAGTCTTGGAGTCAGGCTGCAGGAAAGGGAGGCTTAGGGTCAGGCTGTGGGGAAGGGAGTCTTAGGGTTAGACTGCGGGGAAGGGAGTCTTAAAGTTAAGATGTGGGGAGAGGAGACTTGGGGGGTCTATTTACAAAGTTCATTTGGGCATTATCACATGAAAATTAACTATTATTAACTACTACTGCCAGTGCTTCCTTATACATACAAAGCCTCAGAGTGGAGTTCTACACTCCGCTCCAGGCGGAAAACTAACGCCAGCTCAGGCTGGCGTTAGGGGGTATCTCTCCAGCGATGTCCCCATATACCCCTCTTTTCCTCCCCCCAATAGCTGTTATTAGGGGGAGGAAAAGGGAGGCATGTATGGGGACACTGCTGGAATACAGCTATGTCTTAAAATGTTGAAAAAAATAAAAAAAAATTATATTTTTATGTAAAAATTAAATAAATACACCTAAAATATATTAAAAAAAACAACAAAACTTACCTGTCCGGAAGAAGCGTCTGACTTAGTCCAGATATGAAGTTTTCTAAGTCGGGAAACAGAGTCTCTTCGTATGAATGAAATGTCCTGCGATGAGCAGAGACATCATCACGGGACCTTGCAGGTAGGGTGAGTAATAGTAAATTTAATGAACGATGCTGTCAGGCTCACTGCGAGGAGAAGCGAGCCTGGATCAGTATCGTTCATTAAAAAATGAAATCATAAGTAAATAGACCCCTTAGGGTCAGGTTGTGGGTAAGGGAGGATTAAGGTAATGGAAGGGGATGGTTAGGGTAAGGATAAGGGTAAGGGTTGGGGTTACATTAATATTCACCATTCACCGCTGCATCTTCTTTTATCTGTGTATCGTTTGCAAAAACAATCGATTTCCCAAGGGCCGTTCTCAGAAGTGACCCACATGTATTTAGTCATAGGTATATTAACAAAGAGAAGACAGTTGGTATGGGTTCGGATGATACCTATAAAAGTGCAAAAATAAATAAATAAAAAAAGTAGACTTTGTTGTACTGAGACATGTATAGTATATATTGTAAGTGAATTCCACTAATGGCAATAGGTTAAGCCAATTATCTAGCACATGAATGGCCAACCTGTGGCTCTCCAGGTGTTGTTAACCTCTGAGTCCCAGCATGCTTGAACTGCAAAAACATAGCAGACAAACCATTCGTAGTTTAATGGCAACTGGAAAGCTACAGGTTGGTCAAGCTTGGTCTAGCTTATAGCTTGTGCAAATTCTCAGGCACTTCTCCAAACTTTTTTTTGTTTAAGTCAATCTGTTCAACCACTATATTGTTGTTTGTATGCATGTCAGATTCACCCATATATGCAGTGAACTACAAAAAGGCCTCAGAAATGTGTAGTTAATTGAGTACTTCAATCTAAATTCTAGATTCTTGACATGCATGTGGTTTATAAATATGCATCAAGAATAAACCATGCTGTCTTGGGTGTAGATGGTAATCTTTCGAGTAATATAAAGATCACCAGTTTAGATTTCTTCACCACCACAAAGACTGCAATATAATCTCAGGGTGGTGGTCATTCTGAAAAGAGAAACATAAATATATTTTTTTAAGGCCCTAAATTTGGCACCTTGGACCTGAATCAGAGTTGCGCATCGGATACGGATTGTTTTTCTGCAACTGCGCATGTGCAAAAAGCGCATGGAAGTCGTATTGCTGGCGTAGTTTAGTGTATCCGCCATGCACACGAATCTCCCTACAAAAAGTGGTGTTCCACAATATTTAAATGAGAAAAGGGGAGTTTTTCTCATTTAAATACTGTGTGCACGGCAGTCCGGTGGTTGCTTAAGAACTTAAAAACTTATAAAATATGCCCAAAAGTACATTATTACTAGGTTACTGGGGGTTTGTCTGCGGTGCTGTGTGACAAGGGGCTGCCACGTTGGGCTGTGTACTGTATAGGGGCACTGCTATACTGTGGTTGAACTCTGCCCAACCGCAGTGCGGGACAGATTTGTCTTTTTTTTTGTGGACAGATTTGTGTGGCAATAACAAAGTGACTTCTGCCGGAGATCGGCTCTCCGGGCGCACCTCAGATGAAGTCACCGAGGCGAACTTCCAAATCCTGCGTCTGATCTCATGGGGTTTTGGCATTCGGCGGCGGAAGGAGTGAGGGATGCAGCCTCTAGTATCTATAACGTCAAATACACTATAAAAGGGGGGACCTCTAGTGACCGAATGGTCATTAGCAGCGGCACCCCAGAACAGGAAGCAGGACGATGTTGTGTCAAGAGCCAGAAGAGGCCGAAGACCATCTTCTAGCAACGGAGCAGCATCTTCAATCAAGAGAAGATCTTCAATCAACATTTCCCGAACAGCTTTCAACACATCAAGAAATACTAGCAAGTCATCCCAAGACAGATGACTGCAAAACGGTGACTCGATACTTCACTATATCTTTTGCACACATTTACACTATACATTATCCTTATGTTTAGTTAGTACACGGTGGACACCATTATAGTTTAATAAAACACACAGGGACACGTTAGTTAGTTTTAATGTATAGAAATGTATTGTTTAATCATTTATTGTTTATTCATGTTTAATATTTCTGTTTATTGGGAAACTTTTTCTTTTTTTTCGACACATTACTCTGCATCATTTTACCCCTTGTCAGGCTGACGCTTATAGTACTTGCACTACTTTTGTTTTCTGCCACTGCTGTGTGGCAATGTTGCATAGATGTGCTATAATCTGCAGTGTGTGTTTGTGCCGCTGCTATGTTGTTTAGTAATAAGCTGTATGAAAATAATACCTGTGAGGTGCTCAAAATTTAAATCACTACAAATTACTGGAAACTATTGTTAATGGGGTTAATAATATAGGGACAATAAAGAGACAAATTATGCGATATTAGCAATTTGTAGCAATTAAAAAAAAAAAAAAAAGATCCAAAACACGAAGTTAATACAGATCCAAAACCAAAACACGGGCATCAGTGAACATCTCTAGTTATATCCCTTCTTGAGTAGGGCCCTCCACCCTAGTAGTCTCCTCCTTCTCCACTCCCCAGTTCCCACTGGGGACCTTTAGCCCCCTTCCCACCTGGTGGCCCTTTTCACACTCCGCCATTGCTCTTCTCTCCCCTTCTCCCTGATCATGCTTGTTAGCTTTATTTTACCTTGTTATCTATGCTTTATTTTTATTTTATGTTGTACCATGCTGTTTATTTCCTACCCTTCATATCTGTACTGGATTTTGTTGTACCCTGTACAGTTCTGCAGACACCTTTGTGGTGTCTTATAAACGTTAACGATAATAATGTGGCAAATGTGACTGTAATGGATTGCTTTCATAACATAAGTGCAGCATGCTTTAGTCAGAGATTGGAGATGCTTCAATCTATGGAACATAAATGATAGCAGGAATTTGGTAATGTTTGGAAGTGCCACTGATGTGACAGATTAACCCTTTTTTCTGCTGTAAAGCACTCCAGAATATTAAGTAAGGGTTAGTAAATAGTTTCAAACATTTCCATTAGCAAAAGCACATTTTTACTTTACTGGTAGTGATATGTTTTTGTAAATTATTAATAATTTTAAGAGAGTATTACAAACAGTGCACTCTTCTTTGAACAGGAATGAGATTTGCATGGACTGCTCATAAAATTAAAGATTAAAAAATAAACAGGAATGCAATAAAAATAGCAAATAACTTTAGGTATATTTATGCATAATAAACCCAAACCCCTAATTATTTTTAGCACTAATCCTTTTGTAGAACATCACTTCTACTCGTCCCCATCCTACACTTACAGTGGATAAATGAGGGGCATTTTGAGTACAAAATTATCCATAAAATGTAAGATACTTTCTAGTATTGTATCAACTTACATTTTCTCAAGTCAAGTTCGTTAAGCACAGTGGGCCGTATGCAGAGCTCTGGCAGCATTCGGCCGGAGTTTACCGATATGTTCCACTGCGCATGCGCAGTAATTTTGTAACGTAATCTACGTTACTTGTTGCAATGTAGATTGCGTATACGCGGTCTTTAAGAAAAAGTATAATATGATCATACTAATGTTTTTTTTAAAGTGGGGAGAATGTGAGCATCAACACGAGTGCAGTTATAACATTTTAGACCTATTTTGCGATCACTCACCAGACTAATTGTGTGAAGATTATTGAAGGTCTGAAAGGTAAGGTATATAGCCAACATCATTTTAAAGGTTATATATATGTATATATATAATATTATAAAGAGTTATATTATTAAAGAGAAGTCAGTCAAGATGTACAGAGATCAGGCAGAAAAAAAGTTAAAAGAACCACCAACACTGTCATGCGCAAATAGGATAGTACAGATAGTAGTGTGTGTGTGTGTGTGTGTGTGTGTGTGTTTGTGTAGATAGAGATAGAGAGATAGAGAGAGAGAGAGATAGAGAGAGAGAGATAGAGAGAGAGAGAGAGATAGAGAGAGAGAGAGAGATAGAGAGATAGATAGAGATATATAGAGATATATAGAGATATATAGAGATATATAGATATATACACACAAAGACACCCAGCCACAAAGCATATCTTTCTTTCCTCAAAATAAAAGTCAGAGAATTAGTTACATGCATACATACTTTGGGTCATGTATTTTTAAATTGAGAGCTCACCCCCGGCAGAGGTCCCCAAGTCTCCAAAACAGCCCCTACGAGACAGCAACCCGTCAGTTGCTATCCCAGACCAGCTTTAAAACGAACACACAGAATGGAGGTTTCTTTAAATCAATTTATAAGGTAATATGGAGCAGGTGCTGTAAGGTTAGGGGAATTTACACAAATTTAAAAATACATGATATATGACCCAAAGTTGGGACTCTGACAGTTTTAGAGTTAGGACCACCAAAACAGGGAAGCCTTGTAAGTGGCTGGTTGCTTATCATATATCTGCAGATGTATGTAAAAAATTCTCTGACTTTTATTTTAAAGATTTAAAGTTATGGTTTGTGGCTGGGTAATTGCAAGAGTGCTGGAGCGTCTTTTTGTGTATCTCTGTAAATTCCCCTAACCTTAGATCACCTGCTCCATATTAATTTATAAACTGATTTGAGCAACCTCCAGTGTGTGTGTGTGTGTGTGTGTGTGTGTGTGTGTGTGTGTGTGTGTGTGTGTGTGTGTGTGTGTGTGTGTGTGTGTGTGTGTGTATATGGGCTAAACAATGTTGATTGTAGGAGTTATGTTTCATCTGTTGCAAACAGTATTAGAGTTGAGAGGTGATGTTTCCTATCCCAAGTATAAAGAACAGTATAATTAGTAAAGCTGGTCAGTATCTGTGTGCAGTAAGCAATTCAAAGTGATATTCCCACATGCAAAGCATGCAATTAACTTGACTCCCCTGAAATCAACATTGTTTTGCCCAGGTGTAACCTTCCTCTCAATTTCAAGCTCCTTCTTAAGTCTGAATCAGGTCCTATATGGAAATACGACGGATCAAACAGTGTAATTACAAAGCAACTTCATGTGACCACATTTGCAGTAAAATGCGATTGATAGTTCCAGTGAAGCGCAATTGCATCACACACAGGGGAAACTAATTTAAATATTTGTCAAATCAATCTTAATTACTTTTAATTGATCTTTAATAATACCTAACTTTTACATAAAAAAAAAATAATAATTTGACTAAAAGAGGATTAATAGCGCTAGCCAAGAACGCCCCCACAAAACTTTAAAAATGATGTACAATAAAACCTACGCCTATGGAATGTGCTATATATAAATAGTCATCATCAACATTGGAAGTAATTTAATTTGGACTCATTTAGAAATGCTTTTCCAAATAAAACTAAATTATAATACATAGTAGAAAATAAACAAAAACAAACAGCCCTTTACATTTACTTTTTTTTAATTTGTGAAGCCTACAAATAAGGCAAGCAACAGCACAGTAAAAACAAATAACCCCTTTCATATGTTTCATTTAAAAAACAAAAACAAATAAATAAATAAAAACACAAATGAATAGGACATAATATAGTGTTTGCTTTGCAAGATATAAATTTCACACAATGATCTTTTTTTTAAAAAGGTAAAAATGATTTATAATACACAGATAATTATGTTGCCGTGTCAGCATAGAAAATGCACATGCATTCATGCCTAGCCTATGCAGTATAAATGATAAATAAAAGTACATTAGACAACATTTGCACTTTATAAACAAAATATGTAAAACACGAAACCTCTCAACCTTATAGCTCATTGCCAAAAGGAAAATAGTATCTTCATTCACACTTTAGCATTCAATATTTAGTATATTTATTTAGACCTTAGTAACTTTTCATTGTACAGTTGGATATTTTTGTACCATGCTGGTTTGAGTGGATTTTTTTTCCTTTTTCTATTATAATCTCTTAAAGAAATATAGATAAATATATATTTTTTTTTTTTACAGTTTTGCAAGTTATGACATTTAAGACAAATCAAGTGTTGTTAAAAGGAACGCAGATTGCATACCAATGTTCACCAGATTTCAAAGGCTACTAACAAACTCATTATGTAACATATAATGGACATTAAAACAGGGGTGCTCTGTAAGTCAAGACACCCAATTGCATACAAAAATGTCATGGCATTACAGGCTTAAAGTTGACTATACAGTTTTTTAATTTATCAAAGACTGGGAGAAATGTCTGCTTGCATGCAGTTGCAGCAAATATCACATTTTCTCTAGTGCATATGCATGTATTTCATGCACGTAGCATACAATATGTGTACACATTATGCACAATTCCAAATACAGCAGCTTCCTCCTTTTAGCATTCATGCCAGCATCACTATTTGCAGTTTTGTATCAAATCACAGTTTTATAATTCAGGTATTCTTAGCTGTGAGAATACCATTGGTTTTCCAAATATAGGCATATACAACAGTCATCATTTGAACTAATACAACCCCATAATCCAACCCCAACAAAGAAAAACATGAAATGCAAAATGTTAAAGCAGCATAGGTTATGACAAAGTTCTTACAGTGTTGTAGAAAATACATTTTATACAGAGCCAAAAACAGTTAACAGTGATGTCTCTAAGAGAGTTTGAATACAGTTTTCATTATATATAAACACATTGAAATTGTAACATTTTTACACAACTCTTTATTCATAATCTTGGTTGAATCACATAAAAGGCACCATACATGTGGAGGCACCTTTCCTGTTCAGGGCGATGACTGTATTTTCTTATACACTAGTAGGTTACCGTTAAAAGATAATGGGATCCTAAATTCAGACCCATTAACTAAACTATTTAGTGTGGCAATTAACCGACTAAAAAATAATACCGTTAATTTGGCAGAGCATCAAGCAAGCCAAATCTACTCTTGGCATGAATCACCTTGTGTACAAGTTAATATTTACTCAGTAGGCAAATAATGAAAACAGTCCAGAACAGTATTTTAAATAAATAAAAAAATAAAAAACAAACAAACCCCAACAACTCTTGATAAAAACTGATGTGTAATCTAGCAACAGAAGAATAAACACGTCAAATAGAAACAAAGGCATTTGGAAACTGTTGTTGTACTGGCAACCATGCAAGGAAACACTATAGTCTTAAGTAAAAAATGTATTATCTAATAAAAGCACTAATGATGGTGTAAGAATGTCATTTCTACTCTTGGTGATAAGACAAAATACTTAACTGGTTTTGTGGCAATCACAAAATATATCACGGACATTACCATAAAGCAATAAATAAAAAAAAATGGTTAGACGTTGAGACTAAATCTGGTCTTGATGTACAATAATAGTTGAGCTAATGAAAGCATGCCATTCCAACGTAATTGTATTTAATCCTAACTTTTACATGTTAATGTATTTGTGAGTTGGTGCCTGGGTTTACAGGTATGGGATGGGCAATGTCATCATGGGTGGTTTGAGAAACTAAAGAGCAAGGTCTTGTGAAAAAAAACAAAAAACAAAACAAAGAAACTAAACTTTAAACCTAGATGGAACATTGAGCAATATACCTATAGGTGTGACTGTTAAATTATACTATTGTATTATTAGTTGATGAGGCATATAATAGAATAGAATAGAATTATCCCCACTGTTATAATTCATGCATTTTGAGAAATACATTAAAGCTACATTCACACTGTGTTTGTCTGTACGCACACAAGCACACTTTCAAAAATATATATTTTCTTTTTTATCTAACTTACACTTTACTTCCATGTAGTATACCACAGCTATAATTGTGTAGTATGAAACTTGCCACCAAAAAGTGTCATAGCATAGACACGAAACCCCAGTTTGTGTATTTCTGCTTGGATCAGTATGTAGGTCTGAGGTCTTGAACTGTGCAGGCACAAAACTACTCAGAGATTTCAATCATCCACAGTAGGACTTAAAGGATTAAATAATAAATCAAATATATTTCCATGACACAGAACACTCCTTTGAAAAAGCAGATTGTAGTTATACATGATAATCAAATCTATAAGAGTAAAATACTGGAAAGAAAACTATCTTTATTTCAATATACTCTATAAACCCCGGCAATTTTTAGTAGCTCTGGAAATATGCTGGTATAAAACAAATGACGAGCATCATCTTCCACATCACTAAATTGCATCTTATTGGGAACACAATTACTAGGACTATGTATCATTAATGGGCTTGGACAATCAGTAAATTTAAATGCATTAAAAAAATTGGACAATGGTAAAGTGCTACAAATAAATATTGAATGTTCTTTTTAAGGAGTGCATTTCCAAAAATGTAAACATGTAAAAAAACAAACAAACATTTGTGTAGAGTATTAGGCAGTGAATAGCAGTTTCATTTGTTAGATGCCAAAAGAGAACTGGAGAAGTCTATATGTAATATAGTAACTGGATGGAATAAATAAATCCCGAATATCAATTGTCCTTAAATATAGAACTAATTTAGCACTTTTAACTTTAAAAACAATAGTAAGTAACCGATTTAATGAAATGTTTGCACTTACAGCTGTCTCTTCAACCCTATGTTAACTTCCAAAACAAAGGAAAGATGCAAACATAACTAAAAGGTCAGGGACTCAGAAGAAGAATATGTGCAGGATTTCATCACTCAGTTAAGAAACATGATTAGGTTTGTTAATTATGCAGATACAAGGCAGTTCTTTTACCCTATGTTGACAATACCATTTGTCATTCATAATATACTACTGTATTAACAACTCATTGGCCTGTACATTTACAGACCCTGTCACAAATATTTTTACACTTAAGTCCTTAATTCTCTTAAGACAACAGTAAGTGGAGTGCTAACATAACATTTGTAATATAACACAAGCCAACCACCTACATTGTGATCATAGTTACAAATGCAATTTTTTTTAATAATTTGATCTGACTTCACAACATCAAATCTGCCAAATGGTCTTCTGTTGGACCAAAAATGTTTTTGCTCGTCTCCGAGTGTTGTATGATCTGTGCATTTTGGACTAATGTACAGCAAACGTGTAGCAGATTATCATATTTATCACGTTTGACAATGTGCCAGAAATCACATCTGCAGCATAGCAAGACGTGCTTGTGACCATTTACGGTTTTAGCAGTAAAAACATCAAGCACTTTATTATTTACATTCTGGTGTATTTAACATGATAATGTTCAAACACATGGAAACATATTCACTTTTGCGTGGGCCAATTCATTTTCACTCCTGAAGTTACCTGAAAGCATGCATTCATATTTTGTCCACAAACATTCCTATTACATGTCGGGTGTATATAGCTAAATTATTAAGACACACAGGCATCATTTTTACATTTGTTACTACAATCTAATGTTACATTTACAAATGGTGCAAATCAATGGATGACACCCAAATGAATGTAAAAATGTTATGGGGGTGGTGGGTAATATTAGGTATGGGCTATAAGATGCAATCCGTATTCTAGGATGCCTTACACTCCACTGAATAATGCTCTTGATGCTAACTTTATAACAAAAAAAACCCCACAGGTGGAGGAGTTAAAAATCTATAAATTGTGTGTAGTAAAAATATATGTTGTATATAATAAAGCTCTGTCCAACAAAGTCTCCAGGTTGTTATACAGCAGTTATTTGCAAATTTATGATTGTTGAGAAAGTTAATACTATAAATAAAAGATCAAACATTTTTGTTTGAAGTTAGTTTCCTAAATTTACACAGATATTAGCACAAACTTACGCATGAAGTACCTCAAACAATTGACGAAAGCTGACAACATCTGCTCTCCTTTTTTATAAATATCTGTTGGCCTTTTTATACATAGAGTTTTCAGGTAATGGAACTAAACAAGATTTAACATGTCACAATGATTTTCATTTGGAAGATTAATGAAATGTTTTCTATTAATCATTATGTCAGTGAAACTATATCCTAATAAACAAAAAACACTGCAAAAAACCTGGAGTTTCGTTTTTTGTTTTTACATATAAGAACACTATCTCCTCAATTGCTGGTATTTTTTTTCTCCATTTAATAATAAAACATGCAAAGGCATGCTTTACTAGTTTCATTAGCAAATAAAGAGAGAATTAAACAAGACTGACACTCATTAACCTGCAAATTCTGTGTCCATGTATAATTACTAATTATGCAGCATAATTGTGTCTATAACAAATGAAGTAAATGACTATGGTAACTTGTCTAACCTATCTAAAATGAATGATTTGGTTGTTAAGATTAATGCAGCATTCCCTTTCATAAGATATAAATTAATTTCCAGTTTGTGAGAGCTCTTTTGTTGGCGTTATGAAGCATTTCCATACTCCATATGTTTAAAACAAAAAAAAAACAATGACTTTGTAGTCTTTTAAGGACTCTTACTGCCCTTTCTGGCAGTAATTACACCAATGAACAAGACATAACAAAATACACCATAGAAAAGAGTGAGAGAATTAAAAGCTTGCAAACTCAGGTGGGTTTAACTACATGAAAATAATGCCTCATTCTCCTTTACTATATGAGAATACTCATATAGCTTAGAAGCCTTAAAACACTGCTTCTATACTCTGATCTTGTGGCAAACTTCCATCACAATAGATTTATACCCTCTGCAAAAACACAAAATTGTCCAAGGAACAAATGAATCCTCTACGTTGTAACTTCATTCACAATTGTTAATTGCTGAATGGAGCATAAGTAGATATATCTTTAGTCAAGAATAAAAACTTGATAATATTACACCATCCGTTTCCAAAACAGTCAATTCCTTGTGGACTAAGCTGCATGATGGAACTTTGGTGGCGAACATAAGAAAATCATGTGCAGTCTTTCATCAGGCCCCAATGAGTGAATTGCAAGATCTAAAACATGGTGCACAATGTGGGATTTGTAGCATTGCAAGCTTGGGACAAGGTTTTACTCATTGTACATCACAGAGCGACACCTCTCAGCAGTTGCCTTAGACATGGCTGAACTGCCAAAACTTTTATGCTCAGCTGGGGAAAAGGGCAGCATATTTTATCACATAAGATAATTCACTCTACAGTCGATCCATTCTGAAAGTATCTTCTGTGGCAGGGTCAGTCAAGACCATGTCTGGGTCGTTTAGCATATGCAGTCCATCCAATGTTAAAGGGTCGATTTTTAGTTCATCCAAGGGAAATTGTGAATCAGAATCAAAACTCACATCTCCAACACCTGCAAGTGAATTAGTAAGTTCCTTTGATAAACTTGGTGGAGACTCCCCTGTTACTGTAAAATAGATCAAGACAAAATATAGGCATGCATTAAATAAAGATTATTTTAAATTTACTAGAAGATATGTATTGATCTATAAAACAGCCCACATTATTAATTATTTCATGCTTACTATAAGCACTTACCTGTAAGGATAATGTTGGGTATGTTGCTGTGACTGGAATAATTAAGCTGCTGCGAGTCATGTAAACTGCCGTGACTACTTGTAAGTCCCATCATGGCTGCCTGAGAGTAGTTAAGGGTTGAGCAAGGGCTGTACAGGCTGTTGGAGCTAATTGCATTTTCAATCATGTTAAACTGTTCAAGCTGCCAAGAAACAAAAAAAATAAATCACATATATTGTATACCCAAATATTCTTCTCAGTGAAGATATATTCATATTAACACACCTAAAACACAAAATTCTAACAATTTTTTTTTTTTTAACATCCAAACAAAAATGTTTAAATGAGGCAGTGTAGGACAAGGGCAATTCCCACTACCCGTGTATTATGGTACTGTAATCATTTTGTCTTTGCAGCACTACAGCTGCCAGCCCTGAGGACAAAGGACAGCCAGGGCAAGCTGACACTTTTATTGCCACAAATGCCATCATGCTCTGGCTCCATGGCCCACTGGCCCTTGTAGTAATGCAATAAAAATGTAAACACACAGTTACATTTTTAAATACCCTTTACTAAAATAAAAACTAACCGACACCCCTTATTTGCCCTTATTTATTGACAATTTCCAAAGTCTAGACGATGTAATATCTCGGGCAGTCATCTCTTGGCAAAGCAAAACAAAAAAACTAAACAAAACAACCTCTCAGAGCTGCGGCACTGACACCTGCTCAAGCAAGCGTCCTTGTCGCTTTGGACAGTCACTGCTGTTGTGTTGAATATGAAAAAAAAAAAAAAACACAGATCGTAGAAGATATTTTGTACACCAAAAGAAATCAAGCACCTGTTTGGAACTGAAAAAGTCACACATAGGAACACTAAATGCCAATCAACTGCATATGGTAGATAACTAATTAAGCTGCACCCTAAAGGAATGACAATTCATTATACATAAATACATATATACAGGTGAAATTCGAAAAATTAGAATATCGTTCAAAAGTTCATTTATTTCAGTAATTCAACTTAAAAGGTGAAACTAATATATTATATACACTTATTACATGCAAAGTGAGATATTTCAAGCATTTATTTGTGTTAAATTTTATGATTACGGCTTACAGCTTATGAAAACCCAAAAATCAAAATCTCACAAAATTAGAATAATGTGACATGGTTCAATATTGTAGGCTCAAAGTGTCACACTCTAATCAACATCAACTGGGCGCCATCGGAACCTGGGGCACGAGCCCTACAAAACCCACGTTAGTTACGCCTCTGCCTGCAAAGGGTTCCTGAGACTTTAAATGGTCTCTCAGTCTGGATAAGTAGAATTCACAATCATGGGGAAGACTGCTGACCTGACAGCCTCAAAAGGAAATAACAAAAAAACGTTTGCTGTTCTCAAAATGTTGTATCAAAGCACATTAATAGAAAGTTATGTGGAAGGGCAAAGTGTGGTAGAAAAAGATACACAACCAGCAGGGATAACTACAGCCTTGAGAGGATTGTCAGGAAAAGGCCATTCAAAAGTGTGGGTGAGCTGCACTGAAGCTGGAGTTAGTGCATCAAGAGCCACCACACCCAGACGTATCCTGGACATGGGCTTCAAATGTCGTATGCCTCGTCAAGCCGCACCTGAACAACAAACAACGTCAGAAGCTTCTTACCTGGGCTAGAAAGAAAGAACTGGTCTGTTGCTCAGTGGTCCAAAGTCCTCTTTTCTGATAAGAGGAAATTTTGCATCTCATTTGGAAACCAAGGTCCCATAGTCTGGTGGAAGAATGCTGATAGCATCCATGCCACGCCGCATTGAGGAAGTAATTTGTGCAAAAGGAGCCCAAACCAAGTACTGAGTACATATGCATGATTATACTTTTCAGAGGGCTGACATTTCTGTATTTAAAAACCTTTTTTTTATTTCATGTAATATTTACATTTTGTGAAATTTTACGTTTAGGGTTCTCATAAGCTGTAAGCCATAATCATCAAAATTAATACAAATAAAGGCTTGAAATATCTCTCTGCATGTAATGAGTCTATATAATATATTAGTTTCACCTTTTAAGTTTGAACTTTTGAACTATATTCACATTTTCAGGTTTCACCTGTATATATATATTTTTTTATTTGTATGACTTGGGCATCTCTGCAGGGAGTGAGCTCTTAATAAAAAAAAATACGAGATATAGATATACCGTATATACTCGAGTATAAGCCGAGTTTTTCAGCACATTTTTTGTGCTGAAAAAG
>WWET01003968.1:84626-103950 GCA_011038615.1 Limnodynastes dumerilii | reverse complement strand
TGCAGTTAAAAATAAACAATTTATTAATATCCACCATTCCACCAATTAGGACAACTAAGCCTGGAAACACGTTGTTTCTAGTAATGTAATCCACATATTTTGTGTACTGAAACGTTCCCCTGGTATAAGTCTCTTTTTCAGTCCGCAGATTGTTCATAGCAGAGTATAAGTTCACAAATAGATCGATCCTCTGTATCTAATTTTGTGAGTGTTGATAAGGTATACATCAGCTCAACTTTGATGTGTTTCTCCTGGTTCAGGTTTCATCACAAAATTAGGTGTAGAGATCCTATATTTTATACCTTTAAATTAGATTTTCAACTTCTATGCTATATGGCAGAAATTAATAAATACAATTGTTTAATTTTAAGTACTCCCTTTTTTTTTGAGCACTGAATATAGTTCACAAGCTGTTAATTGTTTTAACCTCATAAGGACTCATTCAACCAATAGTGGTATTTGGGGACATCTCAGGGTTGAGGGTACAAGGAGGTTCCAACCTTATCCCCCTCAAAATAATCAAAATCCAATTAAATGGATATTATTCTTCAAACATATATAAAGCAATATAGGACAGTCACTGCACTCCTTACTATGTGATAAGATGCTTAGCAAATTTCTTATGAACTATCTGATTTTCTATGGAAAGTGCATAAAAAATATAAAATAGAAGTAGGATCTATCTTCCACAGTAGGAAGATAAACACAATTTCCTTAAAAATAGCAAAAAACTATCTTTTTGCAAAGGACCCTTCCTCCAAATAGTGGAATAAATCTTCAAAATACTGGCTTATCCAAATTATTCTCAGCAATTCATTTCCATCTAAAATCATTTAATTTACATGCACTAGATAGTACTCCCCTAGTAGGGGCTGGAATATAGATTAATACAGTTAACAGATGGCCCAATACTTAACTTATGTCTCTAAGACATGTATGTAAACAGTCCCATTTAAAAGGTTGAGTACTTCTGACAACACACTTCCACCAATGCGGTTCAACTGGCTCTGCAGTCTTTTTCAAGGTGAAAAAGATGATACTCATTTGTTTAAAATGTTTTATATGAGAATTTTGTTTTTCTCGTTTTACTCTTTCTTTGTAAATACAAAATGAGATCTGCAACAAAGAAACGGTTGATTGAACTACACATTTTGCAACATAAACTATCAAAGATACGGTTCATTGAGAAAGATATTCTAAAGCTCACTTGAATGTGCGGAAAGAGAAGATAAGAAGGAGATTAGTTGCAAGTATATGAACATACATGCTGGTATTTTAGAGACAATTCTTAATATTTTTTATGCACTTTCCATAGAAGATAGGATAGATCATAAAAGTTTTGCTAAGCATTTTATCATTTGTAAGAGAATGTCGATGAATGCCCAGCGTCTTCCAGAAACAGCATGTCATCTGCATATAGTGCTGCCTATTTATTATTTTTAACTCCCCCAACCTACAGATCAGTGAAATGAAGGTGAGAGCAAACTAGACATGCTAATGGTTCTATAACCAAACCAAAGAGTTGGCAACAATGAAGTCTTGGCGAAGGCCTCTATACAGCGTATAGGGATAGGGATGTAGCATGCCATTCAAGCACAGTCTGGAGAAAGGGGCTGAGTCTAAACTTTTAACCTATTTAACAAACCAAGGGTCGAATCTGAAGGGTTTCAAAGCTTCCCATAAGGACACCACCACAGTTTCCGTGTTCAAAGGTCGTGAGAATAGGGAATGATAAAATAAGCATCTGAGATTTGTTGTGATCTATTTACCATGTCATTCCATTTGATAATGATGAATACTTTTTCAGTAAATTTTACATGATAGCGAGCAATTTGAGGAATTTTTTATTTAATCTATGGATCATAATGAAATTGTACCGGATAGAAGTCATTTAGCTTCAATGACACCGCAATCAAATTAATCTGAGATGATAGACTGATAGACTATTATAGATAGATGATAGACCCTCAAACTCAAATATGCTAAATTATTGTAAAAGTAGTGCTAAAAAGACACAGGGAAATGTTTTGCAAACTTCTATTGGTATCCTATCTACACTAGGGGCCTTATTGTTCAGAAAGGCTTCTATTTCCTCAGTTGTAAAGCGAGCCTGCAATAGTCTTGCTGCTTCCTGGGAAAGAAAGGTGTTGGAAACCTGTGTAAGATAACTTTTTAATTGAGCTTTTGCGTATATGACATGAGTGGCATTCAGGGGTGGAAGGTGACTCAAAAGACTCAGGTTCCACTGCAGGGGCTGGGGTCCTAGTCTGGATGGGTGGGAGAAGAGGGCAGAGCTGGGTAGAAGTCAGAGGCTGGCAGCATGCTTAGAGTGCAAACAGAGCAGCTGCTAGTAGCCCCCATCCTCTCCAGGCCCTTTAGCAGCCACATCCCTTGCATGCCCTACACACCTGGTGGCATTTAAGTTACAGTAATAGTGTAAAAGTTAACATTAGCAATTTCCAACCCTGCATACTGTGTTCCAATATTTGTGCCCACTAAGGCCAGTATAGCTCTGGTACCTTGGGTTTCCCACAACATGCCATATAGCTACCACCTACATAAGACTTTGAATACATGGAGAGCCTTGCAAATTAGAGACATATTTCAGACATCAAATAGATGATCTGATAATGGCTTTTGAACTCAACCAGGTTTTCCTACTTTAGCAGGGTCAGAAGAGAGGTACTGGGATTTAAGCTCATAGCAGTGCTATTCATCCTCTCTTTGTAGTGGTAGGTTTTAATACCTGCCACCTGTTAGATACCTGCCACCTGTTAGATAAATTAAACTCTGAAGACAGATTTAAAGGCCTCCCATACCACCTCTGGATTGATCGAAAGTTATCTTCGCAAAGGGCAATAAGGTCTAAGCACGTCCCCATTAGACTCCATAAGAAATGGTTTAATTCCCAGAATATACTGCCCTGGTCTTCTTCTAAGACCATCACCGTTAAGACCGGAGAATGATTAGAGATACCCCTTGGGAGTCATCCAGGGCACCCCAGTGGAGTCAAGGCGCTGGAGACTAAAATGAGACTAATGCGGATGAGTGTGTGAGTGTGATGCTTTGTAAAGAGGCAGGAAAACTGGTGGGTTTCAGGGGTGGAAGGCATCTGAAAAGCATGACCCAATCTATTACATTATTAAAATCACCAATGCAAATATCAAGAGTATTCAGGAACAAGGAGATAAAGGAGCCAGCTTTTTTCAGGTTGTTATTATATAAGGTAAATATGTTCAGGCACGAATTGTGGATGGTCTGTTTTGTTTACAATAGAAACATTTCTATAATTGGGTATAAGGAATGGTAGGCTAATTCAATCCATGGCTTTTTTAATGCCATCACTCTCCCACTCTTTCAAGTGGGTCTCGACCAGAGCATATATTTATTCTGCATTAGTATCAGGTAGTGCTTCTGCTTATCAATGCGACAATAGTGCCTATGGTACCTCAAGCAAGCAGGTGTAGTATTTCCTCTTGTCTGGTTCTATATAACAGAGACACGATACAGCGGTCAGGGGGCCAAATGCAACTTCAGACAGTCAATATCAGCCACAACTTTATATA
Organism: Limnodynastes dumerilii; assembly: GCA_011038615.1. Classification (NCBI taxonomy): domain Eukaryota; kingdom Metazoa; phylum Chordata; class Amphibia; order Anura; family Limnodynastidae; genus Limnodynastes; species Limnodynastes dumerilii. The sequence continues at coordinate 100,384 of WWET01003968.1, read as the reverse complement.
TTTTAGTTGGGTTATGTGAGAGCTCATGCATTATGTTGCCTATTCTATGATAGTCCCGGCCAAGCCCCTGCTACTGTTGGTTTACAGTAGCATAGGATCTCATGCGATTTTCTTTTTTTTATATATTTAATTAAAGCTTTCCTTTTACAGCAACTAATATTCACAGATTATGCTTTAATGCTGCCCTTCCTGCCAATTTAAACTGCTACTTAGAGTGCAGCCCATTATTATTATAAACTAATTTTATTTACTTTACTGCTGCTTTTGGCAGATAATCTGTCTAGTGTGAATCGGTAACAGATATTTTATTGCAATTGTTTTAACAGATAATTGTTCAAATCACAATTACTACTGTATAGTGTGTATGAACATTATCTTTACATTCTGTTGAAACAGCTTGCAGAGAAATATTGATTGGTTGGTCTGTCATCTTTAAGTTTATCAAGTGTGTACCAGGCCTAAGTTTAAATAAATAATGAGAGTTGTTTCAAGTCAAATTTTTTTAGAGTGTATAAATGTATGTTGTTTCTTTTAAGTGAATAAAGACTGGAAGCTGAGGAATAAGACTATAACTTCTGAAAATAAGTCAACAAAGCTAATTATTCAATGTACTTATTAAGGAATCCCTTGTGAAAATGTATTAAAATTAAGTTTGTTTTGTAACTTGTGTAATTCATAGAATAACATAACATTCAACTGTATGACTTAACATGAGAGGAGAAATTAAAAAGAAAAGGTTTTGGAATTTTTTGTTTTATCTTAAACACATACTTAATTTTTCAGTATACCTGGTGAGACAAAGCATTAGTCTGCCGTGCAGTCATCTGCTGGTCATAATAAGAGTCTCCAAACACACTGCCTAAGATTGAATGCTGAAGAGGAAGAAAAAAAATGTATATTATATAAAGAAAAATTAAAGGGTGATTTTAAAAACATAGCTGGTATTACGAATTAAATATACAGTTGCGCTTAAGACAAGCTTGATAATTTGTAATGTTCACATATAAGTTCTTGCAGTAGATGAGTATAATTACCAAGCACTAACCAACATCAGCCATAAACATTTAATAAAGGCTAAGAGATGAATTCTTAAAGCAAAAGGCTTTCTATTCGATGTTCTATTGACTTAACAGAACATTGGGGTAGATCCAGAACTACGGCCGTCTTTTAGACCGCATATATGCAATCTACGTATCGAATCGATACGCAGATTACGTACAATAGCTACTACGCATGTGCAGTAGCTATTGTTCATTGAGTTACGGCCGTCTATGGAAGACAGACATAGTTCTGGATCTGGCCCATTATGTGTAGACCAGAGATTTGGTTTTATGCTTCACTACTTACATTCCAGTTTATTTTGTTGTAAATAGCTTGCTTTTGTACCATATTCCAATACAAATGTTTTGAAAAATAGAGGTATAGTTTGTCCCAAACAAAAAAGTAGTGTTAATCAAAGGGCATAGAAATATCACTTTAATGCTGAAATGGTAAATACCTCCCACACAACAAAAATCTAAATAAATCAAAAACAATAGAATACATTTAAATGGCTATCACAAGCATGCAAAGTATGAATCACATATCTTCTCTTTTCCCTTATACAGTTACACGTTTCAAAAGTCTCTGAATTTCTGTTGTCTGCATTCTGTGTCTTTCCTGGTCATTCAGGTGGTGTAGCATAACTTAGGAAGTAACCCACTTGAATGGATATGTAAAGTATCTGAGGCTTCTATGATCATACATACCTTTAGAATATTAAAAACATGACAACATTGAGAAGACTTAATAATGAAACATGAAAAACACATGAAAACAATTTACATACAATTGTTTGTTTCAGAGGTCTTTTTTCAGTTTGATCTTAACAGTCCTTTGCAAGAATTAAGTCTTACATATGCTACAGTATTTATTTAATGATTAGTACCCAAGTTACTAATGGCAAATATTAGTACGTGAAATGCTTTTTCTAGTAAACTTTTGACATAAGGTTTTGCACAGTGATGAGGAAAAAAAAAAACATTTAATATTCATAACAGATTACTTCTAAATCTCACCAGACACCACAATGATTATTTGCCCGATCATACAATTATTGAGAGTTTGAGCCAATAATCACTTTAGTGAGTGTTAAGGATGGATATTCCAAACTGGCCAATAATGGTACTAGAAACACTCTGGTACAATTATTTGAATGTATAGCATGTTTAAAATATATCTATGCAGAGAATGACATGATGCCCATGCAACCATCAGCTGCAAGGAACTAATGTCAATCTTGTCAAGTCTTCCATCTTCAGCATGGATGATCTGTCCCAGCAGGAGGTGAGTCGTGCTAATATGGGGACATTTCCCTATAGGAAACTCATCCCGTTTATCAGCCATCTTATGGTGGGAGCAATAAACTTACCAGAATATGCCCAGCTTAAGACACATGAATTTCATATACACGGATACACAAAAACAAAACAAAAAACCACAACAAGGTTTCCTTTCCCTTGGTTCCACTCTATTTCCATAACAGTCAAGTTGCAAGTATCGAAAGACACACCACAAAGTTTTGGAGGAAGTATTATAGCGTTTCCTCCTCTATTCTCCATTTCACAGGAAAAGCTCTCTTTCAGTACTGGAGGCACATGATCTGTTTTGCGTTTCTAATTAATTTCCTCCTGCACTTGACATGCAGCAATTGGTGGCACTATTACAATGACATTTTGTGAAGATATTTATCGTTGCTCCTAGCAATTGCCTTATTGACAAAAAATTACCGACTTTCAATCTAGCGCCTGTTAGGGTTAATGCCAGTGATCTACTCAGCTACCTTTCTTAATTGGTAGCAAATGTAAAAGATTTCATAAAAGAAAAGAAAAATAAATCCCACAGCCACCACTGGGTTAAAATTTATCATGCATGTTATGTAAGGGTATGCCACCCTAAGAAATTTTCACTATACCATTTTAGAGTAGCCAAAGTTTCACCGTGTTAGCATTCATTGTTCTGTTTATAATTTAATGAGTTATAAAAATAAAAGTATATACGTGGATTTTATTCAAGGATGATAGAAAAATGTAAAGGAGGAGATTCTTTAAGGGAAAAGATAGACATCACAAAACATCGGTTAGCGTGCTTTATCATGCAAAAAGTGAGAATCAGCCAATACATGAAAGTAAATTTGAAAATTAATATAAGAAAATGGTCTGAAATTTTTCAGATATCATGGACTGGATTCTCACTTAAGAACATACCTAAATATACGCTTACCGTGTGCATATTTTGGCTTTTTTTGCGATTTGCGCATGCACAAACCAGATGTTACGCACGGAAACCCGTTACATAGAGTTCAACCCCCACGTAAGAAGGGACATGCCACTACTCTAAGTAGGCATCTGGTGGGAGAAGACATTTAAATGGGCTGGATTTGCAAAATAAACAAGTACTTTAGGAAAATCCGCACAAATATACGCACGGAGAGTTAAAGTAGGGCTATTGAGGCAGAAGTCAGGCACAATCCGTGAGAACATGGGAAGTGTCATGGAAGGACACTTGCCACTTGGGTGCGTAAATTTGCGAATTCGCACGTACTTATTTTCTACTTAAGTGTAAATCAGGCCCCGTGATAATATGCATATGTTCCCAGTATTCAATGCCAGATAAGTACTCTTAGAATATCACTGAACTTTCTTCATGTTAAAGTACAGTTAAAAGCTGCAACTGTTCTTAAACTGTTCTTTAAAAATTTACAAAAGAAATAAACGTTACATTTTAGTTTGTTCCAATCTGGCCTAATTACATTGATTCATTGCAGTTTTAACTCAGGTTCTATTGTGACTACATCTGGTGGGGTTATCTAGTCCCATGGAGATTTAGCATTCAATGGGAACATCAAGGTGTCTGCAGTGTGGGTAGCACTGGTTCAAAGTAAAAGCAAACCATATATTTGAAATGTAATTATTACTAACCACTATTAAACAGTGATAATATTTTTGCCCTGATCATTTAAAGAGCCCTATGTAAAATAAGCTAGGACTTACTTATGATTACTTATGATTGCCACTACAAACCATTTTTGTTGAATATTAGAAAACACTTCAAACATACCAATATTTTTGGATAAACACTGTAGGTGTTATTTTACCTGCAGTATTCAACAAGGAAAATATGAACAGTCTTCATACCAGTAACCCATTATTTTAACATATAAAGCTATAGTAAAGCTTCTATGCACAAAGTTATGGATATTAAGGTCAGAATCATAAATTACAAGCTTAAATTTAGACATTTGAGACAGACAAGAGCAAACAGGGTAAATAGGGTCTAGGGTCAGTATAGTTTTGAATAAACAAATGGGCAGACTAGATGGGCCATGTGGCTCTTATCTGCCGTCACTTTCTATGTTTCTATGTTTGTAATAAGAGCTCAGTTAAAACCTAATATTATTCTATTTGCAACAAATACAATCTCAAATAGAGAATGTTCTTATAGGCAAAACACAGGACAAATAAGTTTATATTAGATTTCATTGTTAACTATAATGCAATGAAATTACACTGCACCAGTTACAGCACATAGGATATTTGATGAAAACTTTTTATTGGTTACTCAGCAGTAGTAAAGTATTGCACCATTCAACCCCATAATAGTCAGATCTTAAGTTAAACAGAGTAAACCTGCAAGTGAGAACCAAGATTATGTTCTTATTTATTTATTTTTAAATAAAGACTGAATTTGAATATCTCTCCCAAAGGACTGCTTGAAGACCATTCACATATCACAGGAACTACACGCGTTGTTGACAAAAAATAAAAAATAAATCACAAGCTACTTATGATACTACGCAACACAATGGGACATTGGAGTATCATGGAGCACATGACAGGAACAGTGAAAAGACCATGGGGCAGCAATGGTAAGACTGAAAGCCTACAACAAAATCAAGGCACAGATTCCCTTACTTGAGGGGAGCTGCCTGGAGAGAAGCCTTGATTGGAGACAGGAGAAGTGGGAGACTGGTTGGCTGGGGACCCAGCACTGCTGCGGTACTGTTGGAGAGAGGCCTACAGAACAACACATAAGTAAATTCTACTGGCAATTTAGAAGTTTTATTTACAGATGTCCACTGGGAATGTCTTTCTTACAATTACACAGGTACAAAAAAGTATGGAGGTTTACTCCAAGTGGTTGGAGGAGGGGAGGGGGTGTTCTTTGCTTTGACATACAGGTGAAACTCGAAAAATTTGAATATCGGTCAAACGTTCATTTATTTCAGTAATTCAACTTAAAAGGTGAAACTTATATATCATATAGACTCGTTACATGCAAAGTGAGATATTTCAAGCCTTTATTGGTTTTAATTTTGATGATGATGGCTTACAGCTTATTAAAACCCCAAAAGCGAAATTTCTCAAATTTTGAATATTACATGAAAGAAAAAAAAGGTTTTTAAATACAGAAATGTCAGCCCTCTGAAAAGTATAATCATGCATATGTACTCAGTACTTGGTTTGGGCCCCTTTTGCACAAATTACTGCCTCAATGTGGCGTGGCATGGATGTTATTAGCCTGTGACACTGCTGAGGTGTTATGGAAACTTCACACTGGATTTCAAGAATCTGGGATTGTGCCTCTCCATTCTTCCTCCACACTCTGGGACCTTGGTTTCCTTTCATTAGCACAGGTAAGATGCTTTTCCTGACAATCCTCTCCAGGCTGTGGTCATCCCTGCTGCTTGTGCACCTTTTCTACCACACTTTGCCCTTCCACTTAACTTTCTATTAACGTGCTTTGATACAGCACTTTGAGAACATCAAACTTCTTTTGCAATTTCCTTTTGAGGCTTTCCCTCCTTGTGGAGGGTGTCAATGAGGCTTTTCTGCACAACTGGCAGGTCAGAAGTCTTCCTCATGATTGTGAATTCTACTGATCCAGACTGAGAGACCATTTAAAGGCTCAAGAACCCTTTGCAGGCGTTTTGGAATAATTTCCTGATTAGAGTGCGACACTTTGAGCCTACAATATTGATCCTTGTCACATTCTAATTTTGTGAGATTTTAAATTTTGGGCTTTTCATAAGCTGTAAGCCATAATCATCAAAATTAAAACAAATAACGGCTTGAAATATCTCACTCTGAATGTAATGAGTCTATATAATATATTAGTTTCACCTTTTAAGTTGAATTACTGAAATAAATGAACTTTTGAATAATATTCAAATTTTTCAAGTTTCACCTGTATACACGTCTTAAAATATATGTTCTTTTGACTATACGATAGATCATTCAAGCTTTATTAACAATCAGGAAAAAATATTTTATAACCAACAGATGTCATCTGTATTTGCCCATGAAAAAAGAACCTGCAGCAGTTTAACTCTCTAGAAAAAAATACCTAAATGTCTGTACATTATGACTCAGTGGTGGATATTTATAATGGCTTTGGAAAAGGTTGTTTTGTCCAACCTGTTGAAACTATTTGGCAAAAAGTTTCTCGGAACAAATGAGGCAGATGTGGTAGAATATTTTTGCCAATACAATAAATGTATTTCACTAATAGCAAGCAAAACGAAACCATTAATATTGCTAAAGAATAAAATGTGGTAAGGTCCCAAAGACAAAGTCATGAAGGTGTTTTACCGAGTACTCAAGTACTCCAGTAAAATAGGTTTAAATTCATACACAAAATTTTCATATTGTAAATGATCCTCTTGCATGATTGCTAAATTTATAAAAAAAAAAATATGAAAACAGGTATTTTTTGTATTTCTCATCTTCAACACCTAAATAACTTAGTTATACTACTATACACATTTTTAAAACACCACCATCAGTGATTTGTATTTAGCAAATCTCACAATAACCTGTGAATTACGGTTGCAACAGTTGCAAAACATTTGGGTAAAATATCAAGCATTATAGTGAACTATAACTGGAAAAACTAAATGGAACAACAAAGTGTCCAATACTTGTCAATAGTATAATAAAAAAATATGTATATTAATGTCAACAACTAAAACACTAAGCATTCTTTCACTAATGACAGACAAAATGTATGGAAATAGATTACTGCCATTATGATAGGATTCCTTACAGTGATCATAAAGTCGCTGAATGAGAAAGCACTGATCATGTATATTACCCTGACATGGAAGCCTATGTGCCACCCAACATAAACTTGATTGAGACATGAACTTTATACCTGAATTATTCCATGACCCTTATAGTTAAACCAAATCATGGTACACTTTCAGACAGGCATTACTTTTTATTTAAAAAGCACTGAATTGGGTACAACCATACCATGGCTAACCCGTCCATGAGGTACATACAAAATGAAAGCTAAAAAAAATACCGCTGAAATGAACACTACACAACGCTTCATATAAAAGGAAATACTTTTATTTTTTTACTACAGTTGTGCCCAAATACAAAATCCCATGGTGCAGTTTGCATGGCGGTTGATGAGCTTTTCCACAAGTTAAATTTAGCAAAAGGTGTAAGGAGGTTGCAGTAACGCTTTGCAGACAGCTGGTCTGGCTTTTATAAAACTATACTGTGGCTGCGTAAGGTGAAAAAGTTTGCATGTGCTGCATATCTACATACAGTGCTGTATGCACACCCAGCTATAAGTACAATGTTACACTAATGCTCATGCAAACTTTGAGAACAAGAATGCTTTAGACAGGTGGGACGCAATACATGATAAAATGGTCACCTTGTGGTTACAGTATGAATTTCAACTTTTCGGAATGACTTACAGAATAACGTGAAAGCTTTTTAGCATGCATTTCACGCCAAATGGAGTGCCATGGCAGGATTTTAGGAAAAGTATATATGGGCACTACTGTATATCAAGTCTAACTCAGAACAAGAACTCCCTTTAAAAAGTATCTGATCTAATTAGTGTATCAGCAAAATATTATAGACACAAATAAAAGTCTTAACGTCTTTAGAATAAAAAAAAAACAATCCAAAAAAAAAAATGAACAAGCATATTTTATTTTTAAGAGCATAAACGACTTGTTTTTATTATGCCATGACTTCTTAAAGTCTATTATAAAGAAATGCCTTTGGTATTATTCCACATTCCTGTTGCTTGTGGTATTCAATTGTGCGAGTTGAATCAATGCAGTAAATTTACACACACAATAGAGAAATATAAATTTGTGGTGTCTCAAGTGCCATGAAAGGTGGAAGAATAAAAAAAAAAATTGCAAATTGCAAAATTGAATTCTGATAAATTTCCCATTATAGACCAACTTATGACTACTCAAGCATCTTCTTCTAGTGTAGAAAGAATTTTATCTTCTAGTTAAATTCATTCAAGCTTAGAATAAGACTGGGGAACCGAAGAGGCCTCCAAATTAGTGTTTAGATTTAAAATGTTTAACAGTGACATGCCTAATTCTAATGCTTAACTCCTCTAGTTTGTGAACGTCTTTTTCTTAAAAGTGCATTTTCCATTTTGTATTACTATTCAGATTTAGTTTCTTAAAAGTAATAAGTAGAACTAATACTTAACATTAACTTATTCTTATTTTAAATTTCATCTATCTCTGAGTAATCTGTCTGTTTTAACATGTTTAGTCTACATATACATAAATGTAATAAGAAAAAGCAGTAAAAAAAAATTGGTTTTATTGAAAGATGTAAAATAAATCATATCAAAGCCTTAGAACATTGGGTCGTTAATGTTATAAAGCATTAAGATGGTTGATCTAGGTTTCTACTACATAGCAGTGTTTCACAGTATTAACATAATAAGCAGGAATTTTTTTTCCCCAGTAAACCAAATACACTTTAAAAAAAAAAATTGGTTGTAACATCAATATGCCACAAGTATTATGTCAATTTATGCTCAATGTTTTTAAAGCTGAACATGTAGAGCTCTTACAGATAATGAAAGTGTGTTAAATAAGGGCCTTTAATTTAATATGTATGTATATGACTTGTACAGATTACAAATATAGGGCCGGATTCACACTTAAGAAGCTCCTGCTTCTTAAGTAAGAAATTTCCTGAAATGACGTAGAAATTGCGTAGTGGGTAATTACGCAATCAACGCACCAGTTAGGTATGTAGATTTACTCTGTGGGGTCTTTAAAGGCAGAAGGAGGCATGCTAATACCACCTCAAAGTTTTAGTTAGAAATGGAGGTGGGGATTTAGATTATCCATGGATGGCGGAGGGAGGGTTTCTCTATTATATTTTCCTTCTTAAGAAGCAAAATACACACAATTACTTAAGGAAGCCAGATGGCCCTAAGGCACAAATGCAAAAAAAATTCTCATATGAATAACCAGCAACAAAATCTTTTATAAAGAATTTAATCAGAAGATTTGATCAAAGTGTAACGGATTTCAAGATGCACAATAATGAAACACAATTTGCCACAAAGAGAAAATCCTAACCCAAGATACTACAATAGTGCTTCTTGTTAATATTGTTATGTTCAAAAAAGTAAAAACTTAAGACAACTCGATAGCAAGTTAATATCTTGCAGCTTAGACATCAACAAAGCTCCATCTTCTGTATATTTTTCCTCTGAGTTAGATTACAACATCCTCTTTAACAACTGTACAGTGTTTTACACAAGTTACATTAGATGATATGCTTCTCCTTTGAAAATGACATACTGAATATTTTATAAATGGAATCAATGCTTTGGTAAACCCATTAAATTTACATTTGAGCATAGCAATATTAAAAATCAGCATTTAGAGATCCTGATGATATTAAAATAACCATCTACTTATAGTCAACCAACAAACAAACAGAAAGAATCTGCTGAAAGTCAGCTCTCACTGTCCAGCTACTTTATGAGTATACTTTACCATATTTATAGTGTATTGTGTTAACTGAAGTTGCGCTAAAAATGTTTATTCTCAAGGCAATAATTATACAAACTGTAAAGAATGTTTACCTTCTATACATTCATATGCCACTAAAATCAGGCCAGAAATCTTTTTAAAATATATTAATGTACCTGGTAACATGGGATAATGGTAACTAAAAACATTTTAGTTAGTAAAAACACTGGCAATGTTATGTTTTAGTAACTGGACAGATTTGCAAAAAAAAACCCCCCCAAAAAAAAACGATCTAGAAGTCCAAGTCACATGATAAGCTGATAAATAGAAGCTAAAAACTTATATAGCCATGCAGGCAAGCATTGTAAAGCATGATGCATTATCAAGAAAGGGAAAATAACAACAATCATAATGACACCAGTCTTGTATTTACATTTATTTTACACTTTGTTTCACAGAAGACCTGACAACTGGGACTTTATTAAGACCTGGACACGTTCATTTTGTAGCCTCTCTGCAATGACATGTCAGTTAATTTACCATAGTTACAGTGAATAAAGTGGGACCTATTTAGATTTGATTCTTACAAGCATGTGGTGTGATAAGACTTAATTATATGTGCTGTGTGTTTTTGGTTTAGAAGAAGAATATTTAAAGACTGAAATTGAAAATAAAATGTGAATTTTTATAGTTAAAAGTTAGAAATTCATTTTGCTGCCTTTGAGAGTACTGAAATACATTCTTGTGCTCAGGAAGGCTTAGTACAACATACCTATACAACAAACACACAGTATACAAATCATAAATTTTGCCTATTATAGGGTAATATAGGGTAACTATATTTAGGTTGGGTTTGGAGAATTATAACCCAAGGTGCATATGATGGGAACAGTTTACTTTATTTTATATAACATGATTGGCACAATCCTCAAGAATTATTCCAATAAAAAGTCTGGGCTTAAAATGTCACTGAATACATTCTGTTGAACTAGTATCAAGAAGAGTGGATACCTTAATATATACATTTACGTATTTGTTAATATATAATATAGTTGTAGCCATTTCTTGTAAAACTAACACAGGGCTTCTTGCTAATAGTTTTATTAATATTAGTTTTTAATATCATAATTTTTAACAGAGAGTGTGTCGCATGTGTGGTTCCAATAAATGATGTCGGGTAGTAGGTAACCAGAAACAAGTTTTAGTGGAATACTTGAGTATTTGTGTAGTTTCATGACACATGGTCATTTAAAAATGTTTGTTGTATTACAAAGATTGCATTTCCCTTATGAAATACTGTTAAAGGATTGGAATGTGTGAAGTATCTAGAAAAAATATATAATTTCACTGTATTTATAAGTCTGTAAACAACTTCATTAAAATCTTACCAAAACAAGTTTTTCCCAACAAACTTACCGAATTGATATCTATTGCCAGGGATGAAGGAGTCTGAATTCCTGGAGGAGACTGTGGTACTGTCGTTGATATTGTGACAGTGAGTGGAGGGAGTTGTGCTCCTCTATGTAAACCAGAACTTTGCATTAATGAGGAATTTTGAGAGAGACCACTTGGTGCTTGCGACTGTGAAACAGCTTGTGTAAAAAAAGTGTATGGGGGTAATTGCTGCTCCAGAGACAAAGCATCCATTGCTACAGCCTATAAAATAAGCACAATAAATAAAAAACAAACAAAAAACAATGGTTTTAATTCACAGGCTAAAACACAAGGCTGTGGGGGAGGACTTTGGATTTGGGTTAGGGAGCGGGATGGGTGAAACTCACCTTTCGGAGCACCGTGTTCGGTGGTCCGGGGATCGTTTGCTATGCCTCACCATGGCATAAGCAATCGATATCCCAGCCAGTTACGAACTGACTGGAAGAGAACGGCTCTTTCGAAATAGGGCTGTTCGCTACTGGGACCACACTCGTGGTAATTAGACATTTTTAAAACCAATCAATTAATATTTACTTTTTATAAACCCAGTTCTGCTAATCATTGGTGGGATTCCACCATATTTTTATATTTGAGAAGTGAAATTATTAAAAAATACTTCAAATGAACTTGAAATGTGTCTTGTTTAAGATTATTTTAGAACTTAATTTGTATTTCCCTAATGCACTCAAGTCCATCATTCCTCTACTACTTAATTCATTATGCATGTCTACTTACTCTTGTTATACATTTTATGCCACTTAAATTGTGTGGAAGAGCAATCAGTTGCTATTCCACACAGCTACTGCTTTTTGTTAGGAAAAAAATGTATGTTAAAATTCTTTTTCTAACTACTACTAATATACTTTTGCAAAATTAAGTTTTATATAGAGACAGAGCCATTTCTAGACCTAGTAGAGCCTAGGGTGGAAAAAAATTTTAATCGCCTCTTCCCTACCCATGGTATGCAGCCAGTCAATTTATTTGAGTCCCCATGTATGTGACCAGTCATCCACTTCTTCCCCTTACATGTATGTCCAGCCTCCATATCTGCCCTTAGCATGTGTGTCCATCCTCCATTTCTGCCTATATCTTCTACATCTTTTCTTTTTATAATCTTTTCTAAACTGACTTTTACTGTCTAAGGGCAGATATGGAGGCTGGACATACATGTAAGGGGAAGAAGTGGATGACTGGTCACATACATGGGGACTCAAATAAATTGACTGGCTGCATACCATGGGTGGGGAAGAGGCGATTTAAATTTTTTTCCACCCTAGGCTCTACTAGGTCTAGAAATGGCTCTGTCTCTATATAAAACTTAATTTTGCAAAAGTATATTAGTAGTAGTTAGAAAAAGAATTTTAACATAACATTTTTTCCTAACAAAAAGCAGTAGCTGTGTGGAATAGCAGCTGATTGCTCTTCCACACAATTTAAGTGGCATAAAATGTATAACAAGAGTAAGTAGACATGCATAATGAATTAAGTAGTAGAGGAATGATGGACTTAATTTATATTTCCCTAACGCACTCAAGTTCTAAAATAATCTTAAACAAGACACATATCAAGTTCATTTAAAGTATTTTTAAATAATTTCCCTTCTCTGTATCTCGAATATAAAAATATGGTGGAATCCCACCAATGATTAGCAGAAGTGGGTTTATAAAAAGTAAATATTAATTGATTGCTTTTAAAAATGTCTAATTACCACGAGTGTTTCCCAGTAGCGAACAGCCCTATTTCGAATGAGCTGTTCTCTTCCAGCCAGTTCGTAACTGGCTGGGATATCGATTGCTTATGCCTTGATGAGGCATAGCAAACAATCTGCGGACCACCGAACCTACTCCCTAAACCAAATCCAAAGTCCTCCCCCACAGCCTAACCCTAAGTCTCCCCCCGCCACACTGCCTAACCCTAAGTTGCCGGCGCTTCCGAAAGTGAATGGATAAGTATGCAAATTGCATACTCACCAGTCTGAGAGGGCTCGCAATCGAAATTGTGACAACTGAAAAACAGATTTCGGCTGTCCCTAATTCACAATGCGAGTCTTCGCAGTGGGGACTTGCAACGAATTACCACATACTTAAAAATAATTTAAATAATTATTCCTAAATGATTTCTAAATTAGGGCTCTTAAAGAGTATAGGGTGGATTTGATCTGTGCTGCATGTTTTATTGCCTGAATCTGATCTACACATGATACCTGCATACCTGAGTTATAGGTGAGAGAGGAGATATATTTCCAGACATTTGTTGAGATTGCTGCCTCCTGGAATCTGAGTTTAATGACAGTGAACTTACAGAGGGTTGTTGATGCTGTGATGCCCCTGTAACTGTTCCTTGAGTTGTTGTCATTCCTACATAACATAAATAGCACAAATAGTAATGAAAGAATGACTCGCCCAAATTATTTTACAAAATGGACTAGAAATGTAACAAGCAGTGCACTGAAATTTCTGAAAAACGCTAATTATAGTCAAATACTTTAAATAACCAGATTAAACCGTAATGCACTAATACATTTGATAAATGTAAATATAAACATCACTAAAAGATGATCTAAAGAATTTAGACAAAAATAATCTTAAATGATATAATACATCTGAGCTTTTTATTACTCATGCTCTGAGAAATTCAAATACAATCCTGAAGTGGCACTAAGAGATTTAACTTTGAGTTTAAAGTATTTACAGTAAAAAGTGGGATATGTTGTGCATAAAACAGACAGATCAAACATGTAAAAAGGAGGAAAAAATGTAACAGGTGATCTAATATTATAGTCCTAAAAAAACAATAAAACCAATATAAGATCAATAAGGATAATAAACAGCTAAAATGAGTCCAAGATCAATAAATATAGTGGCATATGGAACTTCTCCTATACCTTGAATAGTGAAAAAACGAACTTCAGGTAATTCAAAACATAACCTTTACGTTTACCTCCCTCACAAAACCCACAAGCAACCGCCGACACCAGTCTGGAGGGTGATGCAGTAAGTCCTGGGAGTGCACCAACAATAGACACGGGGGTCAGATTGCAGGAGTGAGGTCAGCATGATATTCGGAGCCACTACGCGTTTCGGGTGGGAAGCCTTTTCTCAAGTGAATGCTTCCAGTTCCGGAAGTTCCGGTATTTATCTTCATGTGATGTAAGGAACAGCTGATGTTGATTGAAGATCGGTCTCATCTGTGTGCTGTTGCGGTCTCCCTATGCCACTATAATTTCTACTGCTTTCTTCTTGTATACATGCTTTCATAAAAAAACAACCTAATTGCTATGGACTTTCTGAATAAAAATGCATTTTTTTTTATAGCAGCATGATATTTCTTATTTGTACTTATATGCATATGGAACTGTGTATACACCATTATATGACTTTACATAGCATTAAACATAGAATATTTCCACTGTACATATATGTGAAATAATAAAAAATAAATATATAAATATATAATATATATATATATATATACACACACACACACAATTTTTATTTATTTGTGTTAAGGTGCACCATATATACATTATATACATATTAAACACATTGAGAATTCTAAACCATAATAGACTTAATCAGTGATATAAAGTGATGATAAATGATGGGTCTCTAAACCTTTTTTTGATATCTCCGAAATATCAAAAAAGGTTTAGAGACACACATCCTATGTCTTTACATTTTAAGATAAATCACAATAGTCATATTAGACATATCAAGCTATTTTGTGGTACAAAAAAGCTCCTAATAATTGGAGAATACATGACAAAGGTTCGTCCCTAGCTCGGACGGAGATGAAAACCATTTTTCCTTTTAATTCCTTACATTATAATGGTTTAAACCAAGATTTTGAATTAAAGTGGTTTTTATGATATTTTTTAATTTTATATTACTTGTACTTTGGTATTGAATTTGATCTTGTGTCATTATAGGTCTACCATATACGATTGAGAAACTTTCCACCTACGATCATACCCTCCTGGATACGGCTAAACACGTTCTTGGAAGCTAAGCTGGAGTGGGCCAGGTCAGTACTTCGGCTGCGGGAACTCGAAAGAAGACCTGGTATAGTAGGTTTAAGAACAAATTCTCTATGTAGCTGACCATACTGATCTGATGTATTTTTATTTTTTTTACATTTTTTATATTTTTTATAGTATGGATATGAGAGAGAGATGAATGAGAGAGAGAGAGAGAGAGAGAGAGAGAGAGAGATGAATGAGAAAGAGAGAGAGAGAGATGAATGAGTAAGAGAGAGAGAGAGAGAGAGAGAGATGAATGAGTAAGAGAGAGAAAGAGACATGAATGAGTAAGAGAGAGAGAGAGACATGAATGAGTAAGAGAGAGAGAGAGAGAGAGATATGGGTAAGAGAGAGAGAGAGGAATTAGAGAGATAGGGCCTGATCCAGATTTACGCCGATGCGCTGTGCGTACTAAAGCACTTACCTTGGCACTCCCCCTGTGCGGGCGTATGGCCCCTTCCTTACGCCGGCTGAAGGCTATCCTAACTTCTGCCAGCGTAAGGA
>WWET01003968.1:53976-69712 GCA_011038615.1 Limnodynastes dumerilii | reverse complement strand
TGGCCGAGGAGACCTTGGTTTGCCAAAGTGTTACAGCTGGCCATAGATGCTCCATGGACACTTCCAGTGTTTCCCGAGCTGTTAACTCAAGGTCAAGTGGTCCATCAAAACCCAGGTGCCTTAAAACTGACGGCATGGCTGCTGAGAGGGAGAACTTGAAAGATCAAGGATTCTCTGATAAGGTGGTGGAGACTCTGCTAAAGGCGAGGAAAGACACCACTTGTAATACATATTATAGAGTGTGGAAAATTTTCACATCATGGTGTGGAATCAATAAACGGAATCCTAGAGATATACCTGCGATTCTAGACTTTCTGCAATCAGGTCTGGAGAAAGGTCTTGCGCTCAGTTCTCTGAAGGTACAGTTATCCGCTCTTAGTGCAGTCATGGATACTGATCTAGCGGCCAATAGATATATAGCTAGGTTTCTCCAAGCTACAAAGAGGATCAGACCACAGATTAAAAGACCCATTGCCACCTGGGATCTTAATCTGGTATTAGATGCCTTGACTGAAAAACCATTTGAACCCTTGGAAGAAGTTAGCCTCAAAATACTAACATGGAAGGTACTACTTCTGGTAGCCTTGACATCAGCAAGGAGAGTATCTGAGCTTCAGGCGTTGTGGGTGGAACCACCATATATGAAAATGTATTCAGACAAAGTGGTCTTACGAACTAACCCACAGTTTCTACCAAAGGTGGTTTCCAGGTTCCACATTAATCAGGATATTTGTCTGCCATCCTTTTACCCAAATCCGGAATCACCGGAACAGGTCAGATTGCACAATCTAGATTTGGTAAGAGCTCTTTCTATTTATATTGACAGAACTGCTAGTCTTAGGAAAACAAAACAACTATTTGTTTTAACGGAAGGCTGCAGGAAAGGGAATTCAGCATCCAAATCTACTATATCAAGGTGGATAACATCATGCATCGCAGAAGCTTATAAAGCAAAAGGACAAATACCACCACTTGACGTTAAAACGCACTCGACAAGAGCAATAGCGTCCTCATGGGCAGAAAGGAAAGAAGCTTCTGTGACTGATATATGCAAGGCAGCTACTTGGGCTTCAATGCATACATTTACAAAACACTATAAAATGGACATTATATCTGCCAAAGAATTTGAATTTGGCACCAAAGTTTTAGATGCGGTGTCTAAAATTATTTGATTTATATATTATGGTCGGCCCACCCAGTGCGGTCTAACTGCTTGGGTACGACCCAGTGGTGTGCTGACATATGGAGGAAGGGGAAACTATAGATTATACCTTGTAATATGGTTTCCTCTACTCCTATATGTCAGCACACTGCTTTCCCACCCAATGTTATTATGTTATGTTATGCTATTATGTTCTTTGGATGTCTTAATCAAATTTAATTTAAGCACAGGAAATAAAGAAGACACTGAATAACGGAGGAAGGAGCCTTTTGTAGGCGGTGTCTTCTTTATTTCCTGTCTGGTTCCAGGAAGGAAGTGATACCCAGTGGTGTGCTGACATATGGAGGAAGGGGAAAGTATATTGTTAAAACTAGTGTTAACTAAAACTGGCTGTGAATAAAGCCTTTCTTTTTACCTTATTTTGGAACAAATCCCCAAATTCTTTTTTACCACTAGGGTTCAGTTAATACAGATTAAACAAAAAAAATAAAAAATCAATGAGAGAGTTATAACCACTCAACATGTATAAAAATATAATATATAGGAAGTATCATAATAACATTGTGCTAAAAATCACATTACACTTATCAAAATATTTGAACTTACTTTATTCCAGGAACTTCACATGACTTAGGTCTTGAAGATCCATTCTGTGTAGAGTAAAGACAATCAGTGTTTACTGAAAACCATTATATGATTTTTCTTAAACATGTAAAAATTATTTAAAATTGTTACAGAATATCAAACCAATGTGGGCAGGATATTAATGCTTACAAATGTGCCAATATTTCATTTTCCCTTTATGCTGTGCTATTTGCGATCAGTGTTTTTTTATGTTTCATGTAGTGTAGTTTGTTCACCCTTTGTTTCCTCCTCTACCCATTTTCTTTCCTACCCCATATTTATGCTTTTTGTTTAATAAAAAGACATTTATTATTCATGAGGCCTCCAGTCTTAACACGAAGTACACTTTGTAATTTGAACATGTTTTAAGCAGTATTGCCTAACAGATAGCATTAAGAGAAACTTAGACATTACTGTAAAACTCAAATACCTTTTTGCAGATTATTCAATACCTTTTTTGTGTCCCAGCCTTGCTTGTTATGCTGTTTGTCAGCTTCTGAGGAATTATCTTCCATTCCTGGGACTGACAGCAACAACACTAAACATTTAAAACACACAAAAAAGCAATAAATATTTAAACAAACCACCAGATCTTTAGTTTATTTGATGCATATGTCTGAGATAAAGGTTGTAAAAATGTGGGTCTAAATATCCTTATAAAATAATTTAAAAAAATGTGCTTTTCTCAGTGGTTTGGGGAATCCCCACTCTGATCGTTACACACTTCTTTAGTGTTGTGGGATCCCTGTATTGGTCTCCTATCGGCCCACCTTCTGCTAATGGATACTTCCTATTGACTACGATAACCCCTTGTGGGGAAATCAGCATCTCTTTCCATAATACTGACCTTTACTCACTCAGGGAGCGGTGGGAGGGGGATGTGGATTAATTTGATGATGGAGTGGTCAGATGTGTTCAGTTGTTTTAGGCTTAACACCTCTTCTGTTAGATACCAACATGTGCATTTCTATATCCCACACAGAGCTTTTCAGCCTAATTATGTAGAATGGGAGGCTAATCTGACCTGTCCTGCTCTTGCTGCTGCTCTCCCTCCGCTGATTTCTGGCATATGATGTGGTCATGCATACTTTCTGGGAGCAAATATGGGTCATTTCCATAACCATCTCAATCAGGACTTATCTCTTTGGTCTGTCCCTGGAAGAGTCATTCAATGCATCCTAAGATCAGTTTCTAGAAAATGGCTGACCGTCTCAATTCCGAGACTGTGTTTCTAGATAACATCACTGTGTATGGCTATTAAAATTAAATGGGCCACCCTAACTAAAACTCTCTCTCAACACATATGCTATCATTCTTCAGTCTACCGAAACTATACACAAAAAGGAAAAAAGATGGTGAAACAATAATTGTTTTTGCTCTTAAGATAGCTCTGATTAGCAAATAGTTGTTTGTTTTCACAACCAAATCAGAAAAAGTTTAGCTAATTTGTGAAAGTGCATTTACATATATAAAAATGAGACAAATTTCCCATGGAAAAAAAATTAATTATTAATTACTGAGTGAATGCTTGGTGAAATGGAAAAGAGCACATTGGGTCTTTTGAGGTCACAGACCGATCCATTGTCAATAACGATTTTGCAAAAATGTTTACTGTATTAAATTTATTTTCGATAGCGAAGGTATGAATAAAATACATTTCGAATGGGTTACACCAGACAGGTATGATTGTTTTAGGTGTGGGTCGGTTTTGACGCCCCCTTTTTCGATGAAGAAGCTGCTCAGAAAGTTCCTGCCTTGCTGCAGTCAGGTAAGCACCTATCCCTATTTCCCCAACCCCTATGCTAATTCTTACCCTAACTTTCCCCTTCCATTACCCTAACCCTTCCTTCTACGCCGCTAACACCAACACCCCCTTCCCCACAGCATAACCCTAAGTCTCCCTTCCCCGCAGCCTAACCCTAAGACTCCCCTTCCTGCTGCCCAACACAAGAGTCCCCTTCTAAGCTCTATAGCCCTTCCTGCAGCCTTTTGGCAGGTTTGAATAAAATAAGAACAATGACAACAGTAGAGAATAGTAAACATTTTACCATAATTTACCAAAGGCAAACAGGCCATTCCTGTAGATCTTAAATACATACATTACCTCGTTTTTGCTGAAGATCCTGAGAGCTTCCACTAAATGCTTCTTGTTGACTGGGGTTCATTGTACTTTGATGCAAAGCAGAGTCGGAATTGGTTCTAAAATGCAAAAAAAAGATATTTCAATATTTTATAAAGTAAAAAAACATATGGTGATAAATAATTGCTGTGTGCATACAAAGTGATACGATTTACCAGCAGATCTGTGACTTCTTCTCCTTACTATGTGTGTTTCTGACACGGTTCCATCATTGATCGGTAAAATTGGGAAGGTTATAAAATCAAAAGATGTGCACACACGTTCATTCGTTTATGTGATCGACACAAAAATATGGTAAATATGCTGCTTTGTACAACCAGTTTTACTCACTTACATCCAATATTTATAGACTACTTGTTTACCCTACCACATAGGACAAATAAATCATATTTTAGAAATCTGTCACAAACATATTTAAGAAATCTGTCAACTTCATCTCTTCCATATAATGGTCGGTATGCTGTCCTTAACACACAGGCCACTAACCATTTAGATGCTGTTCTTACATTTATTTCATGCGTAATTATATGAAAGTGACCATTATATAAAGAGCCAGTGATTTTTATTTTTCAACTATGGGTGTGATGGGGTGCAGAAGAGATTAGCAGTGCTATTCCTAAAATAGCCACACCTTTCCCAAAAAAAAAATACATTAAGGGTATATAAGAGCTTAGTACAGCAGTGTCTATTCCATGAAAGGCATGTTATAAAGTTCATACACCTACCGTCTCCAGCTGGTATCGGGTGGCGGTGACAAATATACTGTTCCATAGGGGCAGCTATCTACGTGTCAACAGTTAAGGTACAATATTTTAGTGCCACAAAAATATAGTTTCAATATGCCAAATGACATACTTCTGGTTCAACTAATAAAAAGCAAAAAGCATCAGGCATCAATCATTCAAGGCTAAAAGTTACATTTGTATCTCCTCAAATATTTTTTTCTATTGTGTTACTTCCACAGGATAGGCTCATTAAAAAGTAGTATTAAGAGGAAGTTTCATCCTTAATAAAGCAGATGTAGAATGTGTTATCCAGGCTGTTTCTGAAAAATCATACTTCCAAAACAGTGTGGTGTGAAATACCAGTATAATAATACAATCATGATCATGTCTGATAACTGAACAGCAGCATGGCAGAGTAGAAGGTACTAACAACTCAGTCTCCGCATGAGATGCACATGGTGAGCATAGGTATTCAAACTGTACTGTAAGGGCTTGGCTAAGGCAGGGTCCTGGACACGAAAATCACTACCACACATAAAAGTGCAGGGGGAGTGCCCTGTTTTACTGCAGAATTTGGGATAACTAATTCTGTATGTTAGCTTCAGAGGCTAAAGTACGGAATATCCACTTAAGTCTATATCCAGTCTATTCTGTCTAGAAAAATCCAAAATGTAAACATAAAAAAAACTTTAATATCACTGAAATACTCAATACATTTTTAGTAAGGATATTTGCCTTCCATGTTTGTCTACTGACAAAGGCCTCCTATGAGGGGATCCAAGTCGATTACGATCTCGATATACTCTGTCCACTAGACCATGATGCCGAGTTGTTCTACTTGTATCTAATCCAGAAGACTGGAATGGGGTCTGCAAAAATAAAACTTGTTATACCACACACAAGCATTTTAATCTTCCACAAATCAAATTGCTTCCAACAAGTACTTTCAAATTTGATAAAGTCTTAAAAAAACTAGTTTACAAACTAAATATTTTATAGGCTAAACAATAAAGCAAAACAAAGGCACAGGATAGCAGATGATAAAAGCATGTTTGAGCATATAATATTATTGCTCTAATGACAATGCCGACAATGGTTGGTTATGATTGCACTAAAATTTAAAAAGACACCAGTGAAATTAAGTGACACACATCTATTACATTTAAAGTATATTTACATACATTACACAAGAGCTCGAAGTGCAGTGGTATGCAAGTTTGATTTTATTTCTGTACTTCCATACCATCACTTCTAAATGTCAATTCAAGCACTGCATTACTCTCTATGAAATAGATGATTTGAAATTGACGATTTTTTTTTCTTTTAACTCAAAAACACAAAATATTTTCAAGAATTCTTTTTTTACATTATTATAGTCCATGTTTTCCCCAGGGCTTTTTAGCTGTGCACTCCGCCCAGCTATTTTAGCTTACAGCCTTCCTGGAGAACTGGGGTTTCCTTAAAGGCTTTGTGTTCCCTTCAGATTTGATGACTGGCTGCAGCTGCCACTGAGGGCGGGGGAACACAGCAGCCTTAAGCCACAGCTCCAGTCAGAAGCGAGTCAGTGTGCCCTCTCTGCTGTCAATCAAAAGGGGACAGGTTTAGGGTCCCCTCTAGATTGGCAGCAGCTGCTGCAGAGGGCACATATACCAGTTTCTGATGTGTTTTTGCAAGCCAGTCCTGAATTAAAAAATAAAATATATAAAAAAGGAGAGAAATAAGAGAGAGGAGAAAGAGAAAGAGAGAAAGAGAGAGAGAGCGAGAGAGAAAGAAAGAGAGAACCACTTACAAGGCTTCTCTATTTTGGTGGTCCTAACTCAAACTGTCAGAGTACCAACTTTGGGTCATACATCATGTATTTTTAAGTTTAGAGCTCACCCCCAGCAGAGGTCCCAAAGTCTCCAAAACAGCCACTCTGAAACAGCACCTCCTGTCAGCTGCTATCCCAGACACACTTTAAAACAAACACAAAATCAATGTATAAGTTAATCTAGAGCAGGTGCTAAAAGGTATGAGGAAATCTACAAAGATACAAGAGGGGAAATATCACAGTTACAAAAAGAGTCACCACAGCACTCTTGCAATTAACCAGTTGGGACCAAATTTGGGACTCAGACAGTTTTAGAGTTAGGACCACCAAAACAGAGAAGCCTTTTAAGTGGCTGGTGGCTTATCATATATTTTCAAATATATGTAACAAATCTCTCTGACTTATATTTTAAAGATAGAATGTCATGGTTAGTTGCTGGTTAATTGCAAGAGTGCTGGGGTGCCTTTCTTTCGGTATCTGTGAGATTTCCCCATACCTTTTATACCTGCTCTAGATTAATTTGTCATGTGTATATGTCTACAAGATTGTGGTACTCGATATGATTCCATAGTGGGCAACTGGTACTCCCCAAAAAAAGGTTGAGAACCGCTGTTATTTCAGCCTCAGTGGATGTGAGAAGCCCTGTATAAATCTTGCATACAGGCCCCATCACGTCTAAAAACCAGGAATATTAAGGAAATAATCCAGAAAGGGGGAATGGTTTTGCGGGTACCTCTTATTATGGGGGATGTCTTCATGGGCATGCAAGATGAACTGACAAAGAGGAGGGACTCTTTGCCTGCCTCATATGTAATGTACTTTGAGTATTCTGCAAGAATTACATAACAGAGCAGGAAACACTGTCACACACAGCAGAAGGTATAATACTGCTAACAATACTAAAATGTAGTTTAATAGCCCCAATCATAATGCCACATCAAAAAATAATAATGCCGATTTTATTGGGGTTATAATTTGCTGTGGCGTCATTATTTGGGTTACGATATGAGCAGGACTATTGGGACTATTGATGTGGGCATTCTTATTTGGGTTATTATTTAATGTGGCCTTATTATTGAGGTGGAATTATACTGAGGCTATTAAATAATATACAGTAGTAAATGGTAAGTATATGCTCTTAGTGGGGATCTTCACATAGACAACATGGATACCAACCACTGGGTTATGAGTTGAAATCTTGCAGTTAAAAGTATATTTCTTTATTTTTTTTTTTAACAGGCAATGTATACATTTTAGCTGGGAGACAGAAGAGTAATATTATACAGCATCAAAAAGCTCACAGTGGACCGGATCCAGACTACCCACAAGAGGACTTTTGTGTTCTGTGCATGCACATGTAGGTGGCTGCGACCTGATATTTTTTTCCACGATGGAGGGGCAGGAGCAAGTGCAAGGGGCAGGTAATTAAATTATACAATGAAAGTGTGCCCAATGTACGCCGCACTATCCAGAATTATTTTGAGTCCAAGTTTTAAGTGAGGATGCTTCCAAAATGTTACGGTAGGGGTCAGTGCAGCACTGTTTATTCATGGATTCCGCTCCCAAGAGAGGCTGGATCTAGTGGATCTTGCATTAGAACCCTGCTGTATTGAGCAGTGTGAATGGCCCAGTTATATTATTGTAAAGAATTACACTACCCCCACCTGGTTTCTAATTAGTACCACGCGGCTGGAAAAAATTCTGGCCAGATGACCGATAGTTATGGTGGGGACTTAGAATTGGTGGGGAGTTAGAATTATTTGAAAGGAAATAGGGAATATAACCTTAATAATCTCAAACAATATGGGAAATCAGTAAATCTACTTGTGAAAATATAATTAATAAGACTAAATCAGTTTTATTCCAAACAGAATAGGAATGTCTTTATTAATACTTAGAGTTAAACAGCAATACAAGTTAAAATGACAGACATACTTGGCCAGAGGAAGCCAAATCCCACAGATACAAACTTTTTAAAGAACTTTAAAATATATATGCTAAAAAAAAGTAAGAGCCTTAACTAAATCATTAGTGCCACTTATTATCCATTAGTACATTGCATTATTATACCGTACCAGCAAAATCCTTTGGTCACCTTACAATATATTTGTGCATAAAACAAACAAAAAATAAAAGCAACCAGCAAAAAAACAATACTTTGCAATTAATTGTTCTCAAAACTTGACTAAATGACATTTGTTAAAATGTTAGTCTTTTAAATTACAGTCTTTTGATGTTCTGTTAACAACAACATACAGGATCAGTCTACTATATTACAGTTTCTATGTATCTAACAGATTGGTTTTTAATCTGCAATATTTGTGCTATTCATACATATACTTAGGCTGCTCTCTGTTGGTTATACGGATATGAACAATAATATACGTCTACACTGATACATGCGTTACATGTGGAGGCAGTTGTTGTTCCAGATCTGTTAATAGGACAAATATTCAGCCTTTCTTCTTGTTTGATACCAGTATTAAATATGCACATACATATAGATTTTTCTTTCTAGTATTTATTTTATTTATTAACATGTATTTATATAGCACTATAAGATTACATAGCGCTTTACAGAGAATATTTCCCATTCACAGCAGTCTCTGCCCCATTGGAGCTACAGCCTAAGCTCCATGACACAGACACAGACACGTTAATTTATTTAGCAGTTAATTAGCCTACCAGCATGTTTTTGGGAGTGTAGAAGGAAACTGGAGCTCCCAGAGAAATAGGGAGAAAATATAAATTCAACACAGATAAGGCCTGGTCTGGTAGTATACTACCGCTTTGTATAGTTATACAAATGTGACATTAACACTATATTATGTTTATACGATTTATCAATAACATGATTTAGGAGTAACGTAGCATATTATATTTGACAGATTTCAACAGGGTGGCCTCTACTTTACAAGACTTGTACATTGTATTTGGGATATCTCTCTCTACACTGCTGTTTCTCAGCTGCATTGAGGTGTAAAATACACAAGCTTATATCCATATATATGTTGTATCTTGGAACCCGAGTTCATATGGAGGCAGGTGCTGCCTTCATGAGATGATTTGCTGATAAGACTATAATTCATTTCACTATTAGCACTAGCCCCCAAGTGGATGTTGAATTTGCATCTCTAACGGCTCACTGACGATTAGTGCTGCATTACTAAACAGACTTCTTGACAAAGCCATTTAAGGTGAAATGGGTAAAGGATAAGGGGGAAGCTGGGGTGCACACCAGTAAACTCACTCTTCATTAATTATATGCATTTTGCTCACAAATATATTTTAAACACTATGGACTTTATTTTTGTACACTAAGAAAATTTTGGGCACTATAGTAGGGCCAGATAAACCCCTGGACAGAAATCAACTCCATACATCCAGATTAGGGAGTTACATTTGTTCTCCATGTGTCTGGTATCTCATGTTGCTATTACAATCTAATTTGTTACGTTCTCTCTGAGCTCTACGATGCTCCAAATTAATGAATTAATCAATTGATATCTGTTATTTATATTTGATCTTTTGTTACTATCAAATGTATTTGACATTATTAGAGACTGCATGGTTTATGTTCAAACTCTAATTACGATAATACTCTAGATGTACAAGTTTAGCCACAATATTTTATAAGTTGAGACATGTATGGTCTCTTGCTACTTATTTAAGTAATAACTATGGACCTGATTCACACTTAAGAATATTTAGCCCCAATATTTTATAAGTTGAGACATGTATGGTCTCTTGCTACTTATTTAAGTAATAACTATGGACCTGATTCACACTTAAGAATCTTCTTAAAATAAGAACTTAAATTCACTCCTGGGCAAAACCATGTTGTTTTCGGGGGGAGTCAAGTTAATTGTATTCTTTGCATGCAGGGATATATCTTTGAAATGCTTACTGAAAACAGATACTGACCAGCTTTACTATTACACTGTTATTTAGACTTGGGCTGGGAAATATCACCTCTCAACACAAATACTGTTTGCAACAGATGAAATATGACTCCCCTGCAATCAACATGGTTTAGCCCAGGAGTGACTTTAAGTTCTTATTTTAAGAAGATTCTTAAGTGTGAATCAGGTCCTATGTTGCGAATGGAGACTACAAGAGTAAGCATTGTAGCAATTAAACCATTTTAAACAAATACCCCTTTTTTAACCAATAAATTAAAAGTTAAGTTTTACATTTTGTCTTTCTTTCTCGGGACTTTGTGGGTCATAATTGAACCATTATAGGATATGTTCTGAGATAACCTTGGTGTGCACCGCTTACTACTACTTTGAGTAGGATGCTTATGACCACTATTGGGAGCACCCACCTTGTATAATTAGGGTGACTCATCCATATACACTATTTAGTCTATGCAATGGTCCAATTTTCCCTTTTTCCTGTGTATTGTGTTTGTTAAAATGCTGCATTCATGTTTTCTCTAACATTTGATAAGGATGCAGATAAGAATTTCTCAAAATAACCACATTATTTTTTTTATTCTGTTTACTAATGAGTAGATCAAAACAATAAACCAAAAACTTGTAATACATAAGTGTTCAGAGCTATTTTTTATGTTGGGGTGTTACACAGATAAATTGGACATCTTTTGAAAGTTATAATACTTTAACTCTGGTCTCAGCAATGATTCTCCAGGCTGTGGCCATTTGCAGTTAAAACAGTTTAAATAGACATAGCTATAAGGATACTAACAAGTATTTGGAAAAAAATTAAAACAAAAAGACCCACACAAATTACTTTTTTTTTTTACTGAAATACATAATTATTTATCATAAGCACCATGTGTTTTTACTATATCATCTATTTAAAACACAAAATTCTAATTAGTAAACTCACACGTCACAGCAGGTCACAATGGCTGAGTCACCCGCTTTCCTTGCCATAGCTCATACAGCAGCCAGCAAGCCAAGTTTTAACTTCCAGCACTTATGTTTGCTTTAAATTATATGAAATGTTGCCAATATTATGATATATTTCTAAAGCTGGCCACACAGTATAACGTTTATTGGTTCAATCATCCATTTATCAGATGATTGGACAAATAATCAATGTAGTATGTAAGCAATTTTTTTTTCCACAAAGATGGTCCAATTTCCAATAAGATGTCCTAAAATGTTAGTGCCTGATTATTCGATTGTTTAGAAATTCTAAATGATCATCATCTGCAAGGTATGATAATCATGTATCGTGTGACTATTTCAGATTATCAGACCATGCATCTCCACCTCCTGGTCAGGTTTCCTATCTTGCCAACTCCATAATTGTCAGTATGTACAGCAGTAATAAAGTATGGAGGAGATGGAGTGTCCCTGGGTAGAAGGACAACAGACCTGACGAGATCGTTAAATCAGGAATTTTACGCAGCTAGTAAGGAAATGGGGTATGCCACAGATCGATTTGATGGGGACAAGAATGAATACCAAGGTACCAAGACCCTCAACTCTATCTATAAATGCCCTAACATGGAACTTCGAGCTAGCCTACGTGTTCCCTCCCATTCCGATAATTTCGTATGTGCTCAGGAAAATTATAAGGGGGTTCTGCAACAGTAATCGCAGTGTTGCCTTTCTACCCCAGGAGAACTTGGTTTCCTCTGCAGCTGGCAGCAGGGTACCCTTGGATTCTGCCAACACATCCAGACCTATTAATCCAAGGTCAGATATTCCTTTCGAAACTAAAGTCTTTGAAACTAGCAGCCTGGCTGCTGAAACCAAGATCCTGGCTAAGAAAAATTACACATCCAGCTTATTATGGGATATGGAAGATATTTTTCCTTTGGTGTGGGATAAGAGGGATCAGATATTCTGTCTTATCTACTAAAGAAATATCTGAATTTCTTCAGGAGGGGTTTGATAAGTGTGGTGCCCCTGGGAGGTGAATAACAGGATACACCTTCCTGCAAATGTTGCGATGAGGCCGCCCTAACGTAATTTTAAGAGCATGCAAGATGCATGTGTCTCAAGCTTATATTTAAAACAGGCTAGCGCATGAGATGTTGCTAGGCAACCATCGGCTGGTAGCTGTGAACTAAGGAGCACGAGGGAAGCGCGAGGGGTTCTCTCTAGAAGTTTCTGGGGGGAAAAGCTTGAGGTGTTTTGAACGGTTGCGGCTCAGAGTGGTAAAGAAGTTGAGAGAAATTGGAGTGCGCTTGGTAGAGGTCTGAGGTGACTGGATTAAAGCGGAAAAGGGAATTGGAAGTGAGGAAAATATTGAAATTGGAATCCTGAAAGGTTGAGAGTGAGGCTGAGAAAAGAATCGGAGCCAGTGTGGAGTGTTTTAGGAGGGGATTAAAGGTGACGGTAGCGGGACGGAGCAGAGAGCTGGTGGCAGTGAACCGTGATATTGGAGGTGGTCGGGGTGAATCGGAGGAGAGAGTCGACAGCGAGGAAGGTGATGCTGGAGGATATCGGAGATGACGGTAGTGAATCGGAGGTGGAGATGAGTGTTACGGGAGAGGATCAGAGGAGAGCTGGTGACGGTGTGGAGACATTGTTATTGAGCCGAGGGATACTAACAAGGTGGAGCAGAGACAGGAGTTGGTGGTAGTAGAGGAGAGGGTCAGATTGAATATAAGGAGAGTTGCTATAAAAAACTATAAATTTTGTTAGAAGGACATTAAAGGAGTTGGTGGATAGAAGCAGGAGTGAGAGCGCAGTGGGGAAACTTAGACAATTCTCAGTGTGATGTAGATAATTTGTTTTTTATTCATATAAATATATATACATTTTAACTTACACTTGTTAATTGTACTTCTAAGATATAATTGTTAAAACTGTTAACTTAATTTAAAACAATTTGTTAACAAAGTAATTAAAGTGTTATGCAGGAGGGGTTGGAGCTAATGTAGAGAAGTCTAACGGGAAGGGAAATGTTTAAATTTTGGAACTGTAATTGTATAACTAAATTAATTGTATTGTATAAACTAAAATTTTCTGCAAAAGAAGTTGACTAAAGTATAAAAAGTAAACTTAATATTTTGAAACGTAAATTGTGTCTTTACTTTGAGTCATTCACCTGCTGTCACACCTCTCCGCGATTCTTCATACTGACCATTACCATTCAGTCACCACATATTATCAGTAAGTGCTACAATGGAACTCATCTGTTCAGCCTACTTCCATGGAAATCCTCTTATCAATACACTTATGGACCTTTTACTGTTATTTCTAGTATATATGAAAAGATGTTCTTTTCATGTATAGCAAGTGTTCCTAATGGAATATTTTCTGCAGGGGAAAGTATGAGGCCTACAGGGTACTTCATATGTGTATGGATAACAGTACTCAAGGTTTTCACTGGAGACTTTGGATCTGATTCACAGATAAGAATCTGTGGCTTTTTGTGTATATTTAAAAAGGGATATACTGCGTAGACGTTGTAACTTAATATATGCAATTTACATAGGATTTAAGAACGGGACGGCTCTGAATCACCATTACGAACCTAGTTCTTCAAGGTACGTAGTGAGTTAAGAATGAAGGGGTGTGCCTGGACAACTTAAGAACAAAGATTGGGAGGAGGTAGCCATTTAAATGAGGAAATCAGGACACGGTTGGGCTAAAATGTTCTTAATTAGCTGCCCTGTGCACACAACTATGAACTTAAAGATAAGGTAGCCCTATGACGTTCGTAAGTCGGTTAAGAAGCTGAAAACCGGGGAGGGGGGGGGGCGTGTCAAGGAGTCGCCTTGCTACTAGTTGCGTATTATTAAGAACCTAAATCATTCTTAAGTGTGAGTCAGGCCCTGCGTGTTTATGTGTAAGAGGACGCAGCTTATGTTTCCATGTTCTGAGACGCGATGCTACTGTATCGTGTAAGCACATAGAAAAGCAGCGACCCCTCTGAGACGCCAATACCGTGTCTGTGACAACCTGCGCCTTCTCTTACAGGCTCCACGACAGAAAGATGTGTATTATTGGTCTCAGCATCCTCATGGAGCTTCCGAACCGGCCCCCTGCCGTCAATGCTTTCGCCTCTCTTATCGTGCCTTCGATCCTCCTCCTCTTCCTCGGACTGAAGCAAGTTTGCGCCAACCGTGACCACCCCGATCGGCGGGCGTCTTCCCGCGCCGCCAAAACCGAAACCGACGAAAGTGGTAAGCGCTGCAAGGGTTTAGAATGGTTTTCTTGACCTGTTTTTTGGGCAGATGACGTCGGGGCCACGCTGGACAACAAGGATTCCCGTAACTTTTTCTTCCTTATCTGTCAAAAGTTTCCTTTTCTGCTTATGAAGGACGGGATTCACAACCCCAAATTCTTTTACTTATGTGTCTATTTTTCCGATTATAGCTTCTACACATGCATAGTTACTATTTTTCGCTATCAGTTAAAGACCGTGTACGAAACGCTACGTCTATAGCATAAAATAGTTACTACGCATAATCGTAAAAATACACAGGTAAGTAAATAAATTCGAGTTGTGAATCCCGTCTGAAATGTTTTACAAGCACTCGTTTGTTTTACCACATTATCGTTTCATGAAATGTTTCTGTCCCTTTGCAGAGGAGATCCCAAGCGACGAGGAGGAATCCAATAGCTTGGGCCAGGCCATGCAGGATAACGGCGGAGAGGAGGACGAGGAAGACGAAGACGAGGATTGGGACGATGAAGCCCTGGAGGAGACGGCGCTGGAGGGGTTTAGTACTCCTCTAGACTGCCATGGCGCCATTGACGAGTACCAGTTCTTTACAGACACGTTGCTCGGTAAGGAGGTGATGTCCGATCGTAGACCTGCGTCCCCGGGATCCCCCTCTGGCATTAATATAGCTTCTATTTCTGGCTCAGGGGTACAGAGCAGAGACCCGGCCTGGTACCATTCACTGACCGAGACGCTCAGCAACGATCAGAAGAAGCAGCTTCAGGAGATTTATACGTTGTCGGAGCAGAGGAAAAGCGCAGCCGGTCAGTGTCTACCACGTAATGGAAATGGCGTTCCTAAATGCAAAAAACGTAATTTAAAGAGAGAGGACGGTATTCACACCTAAGAGGCTTCTGCGTGTATTTACGTAATGAGCTACTACACATGCATGGCGGCTCATTGACGCTATCTACGTACCAGTTAGGTTTAAGGACCGCACAGAGTAGCTTAGTCAGAAGGAGGTGCTAATGACGCCTCGGGGAGTGTTTAGGTGGGAGGGGGAGGGATTTAGATTGGCGGGGAGAGGCAGTGTCAATGCGTAGTTTTCTTCTTAAGACTCGTAAGTGCCATAACGTACCTAAAAATGGCGGGGGGGGTAGGGGGTAGAACGGGGGGGTTGA
>WWET01003968.1:15061-50675 GCA_011038615.1 Limnodynastes dumerilii | reverse complement strand
TTTTTTTTATTTTTTTTTTTGCTGCACTTAAAACTCTTTGTCCAAATTTGGTATCTGATGATGTCAATAAGTCAAGTCTATAATGTTTGGAGAATGTATGGGTGGATGCCCATCCAGCCGCCTTACATAAATCCTGAAGAGATGCCTCTCTTCCCCGCCCAGGATGTAGCCACAGCTCGGGTTGAATGTGCTCTCATTCCAGTAGGCACTGGAATACCTCAATTTATATGCTTCTGAAATACAAGATTTTATCCATCTTTCTAATGATGCCTTGGATGCTGCTCCACTTTTGTTCTTGCCATCTGTCAAAACAAAAAGTTGTTTGGTAGTTCAAATGTCAGCAGTTTTCTCAATGTATATGTGTAGAGCCCTAACTACATCAAGACAGTGAAGTTCAGTCTCTTCATCATTAGTTGGTTCTGGGGAAAAAATGGCAAGATGACCTCTGATTCTGATAGCTGCTCGGACAAATCTCCTAATATATTTATTTGAAGCCAAAACCTTGTTCAACATAGCAATTTTGCAGAAATTTGAACACGAATAGGGCTTACTGCCAACTTTTTTGTGGAAGGTTTACATGCTTTCAGCAAAGTGGAGATTACCTTATGAAAGAAGCCTTGATTATTCAGATGGGCCCTTTCAGTAGCCAGGCCATAATCTTCCCCTGCGTTAATAGCCTGTCCGTAGTTGGCAGCCTTCATGGTTCCTCTATAGTTGGAGTAGTGGAAACCAGTTCCGACGCGGCCAGTATGGAAGCACAGCTATTACAGTAGTGTCCTCTATAGCAATTCTCCTCAGCGTCTGTGCAATGATGGGGAATGGAGGGAATACATAGGCCAGTTCTACTCCCCAAGGTGCTGTGAGGGCATCTGTCGCCAGGGCCTGAGGTTCCTTGTTTCTTGAAATTAACCCTCTTACTTTTGGATTTCCCCATCTTGCTACTATTTGTTGGAAGATCTCTTGATTTAACTCCCATTCGCAGGGATCTACCTGCCTCCTGCTGAGGAAATTGGCCGATTAATTCTCTATTCCTGCTATGTATGTCACCGATAGACTCAGGAGTGTAGTGTCTGCCCAGTCTAGAAGAATTCTCGTCTATCAGAGTTTTGCTTTTTGTTCCTTCTTGATGGTTTAGGTAGGCTACCACTGCCTTGTTGTCTTATTGGACAAGCAGGTGTCTTGAAGGATGTCTTGAAACTGTTCGCATGCTTGGATCACCGCTTTCATTTCTAAAATATTGGAAGGAATTTAGCCTGTCAGATCTTTCCAGGCACCTTGAATCCAGTGACCTTCGCTCCCCATCCTATAGCACTGGTGTCTGTATTGAGTTGCTGCAGAAACCTTCCTGTGGCCAGATTTCCTTGGTTGGACCACCACCAAAGATCTTTTCTTGCTTCTGGTGACAGTGGTATCATCTGGTCTTGATTCCACAGGTCCTTGTTCCATTGCCTGAGAAAGCAAAGCTGAAAATTGGGCATATGAGAGCATGCCCAGGTGATCGTCTCTATAGAAGAAGACATAAGCCCTAACACTTTCATGCACTCTTCTGCGGTGATCCAAGGCTTAGTTCTTAGAAGTTTGACTTGACAACTGACATTTTCTACCTTCTCTTGCGGCAGGAAGATCTTGCCTAACCTGGTATCTATATCTATATAACCCCCAAATATCTCAAGTGCTAACTTGGAAATAAAAGAATTTTCTGAAAGTTTGATGACCCATCCAAAATCTTGTAACAGGGTTATTACTCTTTGAGTGTGTAGAACACACACTTGATGTGAATGTGCTGCAATCAATAAGAATATCATCTAAATATGGCCATAGGTAAATGCTTTCTTGTCTCAACAGAGCCATAATAGGAACAAGTACCTTGGTAAAGGTCCTTGGCAAAGTAGACAGTCCAAAAAGCAGTGCTGTGAACTAGTAATGTTGGCCAAAGAAGAAGAATCTTTAGAAATCTCTGATGACTGTAAAACATGAGCACATGTAAATAAGCATCTTTAAGATCAATGGAAGTCAAATACATGCCTGCCTGTAGTGATGATATAATGAACCTCAAAGATTCCATTTTGAACTCTCTCTCCAGCAAATATGGATTCAAATTATGTAAATCAAGGATGGTACGAAACCCTCCTGAACTCTTTCTTACAATAAACAGTCTTGAATAACCACCCTGAAATCTCTGATTTAGGGGAACCTTGACTATAACTTGTTGAAGTAAAAGCCCTCTAATGCTTTGTTTGAGGGCAAATTTCTCTTCTTTATTTACCGAACAGGAAGATGAATGAAAAAAATGAAGAAAATTCTTATGCAAGAATTCTAATATGTATCCATGCTGAACAATATTCAGTACCCACCTGTCCGTTGTGGAAGACTTCCACTGGCGTAGAAAATAACAGTCTTCCTCCGACCTTGATGAAGTTGGTCGGATTGAGTAAAGGGACGGCCTCCCGTCTCTCCCTCTTTGGGCCCGAAAGCTGGATCTTGTAAAACCAGGTTGCAACTTCCGAAAATATGCTCTCCAGGGTTGATACAGTTTTGCTTCCTTATATTCTTGCAGAGGTTGTCTGAATTGTCTGTAAGCATATGACCTTCTGGGTGTTTTATCTTGTGGCAGCCAGTTAGATTTTCTGCATGAAGTCTTAGTGATAATCTCATCTAATTTTTCGCCAAATAAATAATCACCCAAGAAGGGGAGAGAAACCAGCCTAGCTTTGGACCAATTATCCGCCAATGATTGTCGTAACCAGAAGGCCCTTCTGGTCACTGTAGTGGCTGCTATGGTTTTAGTCATTAGCTTGACTGTATCCATTGACGCCTCACATAAATTCTATTGCCAATTGAACATCTTGTACTATTTTGGATAGCTCACCGTGCTTTATCCCAACGGTAATGCTTCATTGCTCCATGATCCGATAACTCTTGACGTCACTGCTGAGGCAATAGCAGGTCTGAAAGCAGCCCCAGCTGTACAATGTAATTTTTTTAAACTGACTTCTTTTTTGTGATCCATAGGGTCCTTAAAAGAATTTGCAAAGGAAAAGGAAGCGTAATCTTTTTTTAAATTCTTGACACCCTGCTCACTACTGAAAGGGTAAATGTGATTCATTTTGCTGAATGACACAGACTTCTTATCTGGGTGTTTCCACTCTTCCATAAGAAGGTCCTTAATGACTTATGACAAAGAGAAATATCTATTCTTTTTTTCTGGACTTCTGGAAAATCAGATCCTGAAGGAGTATATCTTCCTTGGCCTCTTGTATTGGATTAAATGATACAGCCTCATGAGACAAGACACACTTGTCAAACACCACTGACCTAGACCTTTTAATCAAAAGTTTATTTAAATCTTTTGTGAGCGAACATTCTTGGCACATCTTACCCACAAAATCCTCAGGTAAGTTCACGTCACACAAAGCCCATTTAGATATACGCTGATTTTTCTGAGCCTCCTTCAACTCCATAGAAGACTTGCTTCTGCTAGCCTCAGGCCTATAAGAAGATATACAAATCAATCTAGCTAACTAACTAAAATAAGAGTATACTGGGATTACTGTTTCTCTTCCACTGCAACAAGCAGGGAGCAGGATAAGGTAGTATACACTCTGAAACGCCTTGAGAAACACAAGCAGCCAAATGAAAATGAGCTCAGTTGTTTAAATCTGCTTCCTTAAGAAACTCTGGTAATTTGGTCTCCGGCAAGATGGCAGCACCCATGCCCGGAGACACTAGAGCCTTTGCAGCCACCATATTGCATCACTTCCACCAGAAGTGGAAAAAATCTACTATGCTGCCCTCATGGAATTCCCCATCAGATTGCGGTCAAACTGAGGCCAGCCATCTCCACTTCCTTCCCCCGCCATCCCCAGGGAAACGGAGTGGGGAACTTTGGATTCTCTGACCCGGGACCATGCCGCTCCATGTAAACTCTAAAAAGGGGTAGTAAAATAACCGCTACCTCCCTGGCCTTAAATAATGGCGCCAGGTCTTTTTATTTCCTGTCCTGGCTCAGACTGGGAGACGGAATATACCCATTGTGTGTGCTGCCAGGGAGGAGGAAATGGTAATGAATCTGGTAGAGGGCAGTAGGGAACTTGGGATGAAGCTTTTCAGGTAGGATAGATTCAGATTAACACAGAGTGCCGTTGACTTTTAAGGTTGGACAGTGTCCCATATTTGTCACACTTATTCATAAGGAAGCGTGATTATAGTAGCCTGGAGGATGTCCAAAAATAGAGCCAGTTTAAACTCTGAGCCATGAACATTGGTCCCAGAAATGTCAGGTGAGAAAACACCTGTGTGTTCTGTTGAACCTTTGTCAATTTCAAAGGTATGAGCTTAGTTTCTTCCCATTAGATTTTAGAAATGTTTAAAAAACATGTAATCAAGTAGAGACTGTTCAATTGAGCCTGTGTAAGGGAATTTTTTTTTTTTTTTTAGGTTGATGCCCAATTTCACTTAGTTTTTGCGTCTGCCAAGAACAACAAAATTCATACAGTATTTGAGAACATATTTATTTTCATTATAAAAACAGCATAATTACAGATGTTCATTTCTTAAATACTTTCCATTTACATAATGCAAACATATTGTGTGCATAACAATTATGTAATTGGTTAGGTTGTACACATAATTTAAGTGTTACAACAAAACAAAAAAAAACAAAGCACACTTTTGAGAAGGTAATTTCTTCCTCAACGTTTTAATATCTCACATTCTAGAAAAGTTAATTCAGCTGAACAAGTCCAGTGCTAAAAGATAACGCATACATATTACATAGTTTTCCATGTGATTCAATTTTCAGTATACTTTGTAATTAATTAAGCGCAATGTGTGTTTATGTTTTAGAAAATATACAAAATTATAACGTAAATTATGCATTAAAAGAAAATAGAAATCCCTTCTTGACAGTTATACTATGCAGTATAAATGTATCATGTTAAAGCAAATAAAAATTAATAATATTGTGTAATAATGTTTAATTCATACAATTACAGATAATGATATTGGGGGGGGGAGGAATACAAGAGTAGTAGGGAACTCTTTACTGCCCAGCCCACAAATTATTACATTAAAGATTTTAATACATTTTACAGATGATTCTTATATTTTAAAATGCAAAAGAAATAAGGTTTCTGTTCTTAAAAAAAGAACAGCTACTGCAGTTTAGAAAAAGATATATAAATACCAAAATATATTTTTATTTCTAATGAACAACCAAGTTATATTAGATGATTTAAAGGGAAGTCTGCAGTTTATACAATACTATATGGAAGGTTCACATATTTTCTTGATAATCTATTTAGAATTTTGGAAAACTGTTCAAAATAACTTCCAATATATCATTTACAATTTTGTACACTCATGATTTGAAAATAGCAGAAGGCTAATTCAATTACCTAAAGTAAATAGTACTAAAAGTCTGTTTTAAAGAGAATTCTGCAGCCCTTTGAAAATGAATGGAATTGTTATGGCTTTGCAAACTGTACATGTAACACTGCAAAATAAAACTTTTGTTCTCCCTTATGGATATATCTATGGTTATAACTTATAGCTATGTGAATAGTTTTAACAAAGGAGTTGTATGAACTTTGTTTCTAATATATAATCCATCTTCCGGATTCACT
Source organism: Limnodynastes dumerilii (assembly GCA_011038615.1). Classification (NCBI taxonomy): domain Eukaryota; kingdom Metazoa; phylum Chordata; class Amphibia; order Anura; family Limnodynastidae; genus Limnodynastes; species Limnodynastes dumerilii. Next base: position 45,051 of record WWET01003968.1, on the reverse strand, counting down.
TTGACAGAAAAGAGACATTGCTATGTTGTTAAGATTTGATTGTTCCAGACCGTAAGTCCCAAATGAATATACATCACTGTGAGGTCACTGCCTTCTGCTTAATCAGCACACATCTAATTAAATAGTCTGTGCTGTTATTTTCTGATAATCTGACTGTTCACAATTCATTGTACCCACTTTACAAAAAGTGTTGGACTTCAATTTATTGCATATGAAACATGAATACCAAGGGCATCATTGTCTGAATATAGAAATGCAGCTCTATACAAGACTCTGAATAATTATGTTTTTTCAAGACAAGTCAATGGCAAACAATGAAGATTTGCTGATTAAATTTAAACAAGATCCTTATAGAGCACAAACAAGTGACATGCAAATGAGATCATTCTTTATTAATGGCAGTAAAGAACATAGCATTTAGTGATAAGGAACACCACACAATATACTTTATTATTAAAATTAATCCAGAGATCTGTGATAGGAGATCACATATTACAGAAACACTAGCAGGACACAATTAGCATGACCTGATCATACTAAGTATTTAATTTTACCACAACCTTTCAAGTCAACAAACTTGAGAAATCGATCTTTACATACTGTACAACAATATCATAATGTACTTACCAAGACCCATTTTTTTGCCAAAAAATTATCATGATTTAATCATTTTAAAGCTGGCCATATACTACAGCGATTATTGGCTCAATCACCAATTATCGGGTGATCGGGCAAATAATCGCTCTAGTGTATGGTACATATCAATTTTTGAAACTCCAAATAAACGCACCAGAAACGCTCTGGTGCGATTATTTGATCTTTTGACATGTTTGATTTTAAATGGGAGAAAGCTCCCGATATTTTAAGGGAGCCAATCAGCAAGCTGAACGGCTCCCTATTCTTCAGAGCTGCTGCTGCTTTATATCTATGTACAAAGCTGCTCTGACGATATACTTTACAGCTGTCAGAGTAGCATAGTACATAAATATACAGCAGCGGCTATTGCAGGAGTAGTACAGACAGGGATCAGCCGAAAAATGCGCTGTGTGAAGCGCAACCGGCTGATCCTTATCTGTATTACTGCATGCAATAGCCGCTGCTGTATATCTGTGTGCTATGCTGCTCTGACAGCTTTAAAGTATACATTCAAAGCAGCTTTGTATATAGATATAGAGCAGCAGCAGCAACATCATAGAGTGCTGCCCCCCTCCCCTCTTCTGCTAGGATTATCATTCCCAGCAGGAGAGATGTATGGTGCCGATAATGGGACATTTCCATAGCGGGAAACCATCCCGTTTATCGCCCCCCCCCCCCTGCTGGGACCGATAATCATACAAGTGTATGGCCAGTTTAAGACAGGTCTTAATATTGAAAAAGCCCTCAAAAAGGATGCCTGCACTGAACAGACAATGAATATAGTCTATAAAGAAACCTTTTCAGAACATATATACAAATATACACACACACCTTTAGTTTATGAAAGTGACACTTATGGAAAACAGAACACTGTGATTTGAAATAACATTTAAAACTATTATGTTTAATTCCACAACACCCCATTATTACCTAAAACATTACTCTCACTCATACAGGTAGAAGTCATAGCTACCAAGCATTTTAAACAACCATATTTACTTTTGAAACAATATCAGTCATTAATTTCCATACAAACTTCTTTTTCCCATAATTTCATTTATCTATTCACTACTTTACCATCATTTTCTCAATACATAAAGCAGTACAACAAATGTATGACAGATGTATCTGCAGTTACTGGACTTTCGCATTTTGGTAGTTTTTATGCATCTAATGGCTCTTTATATTAGATAAAGGTATAGTCTATATGATTAAACATTCTATACACCTTGATCCAACAGAAATAATTTCCTGCAGTATTCCAGTTAACACATGACAGCCTACATGTTAAATTTAGTCCAATAGCCTTCAAATAATCTTTGAATTAATACTATGGGGCTGATGACAAGTTAAGAATAAGGCAAAAAAAGACAAACCATTACCGGTAATTGTGGATAGGGGAGCAAATGCATATATTTTTCTGCATACAAGGAAATACTGGCCACTTTTGTATGTAACACAAATATATACTGGACAGATTTTTTTTGTTTTGTTCTAATTTTTGTTTTCACAAGGCAATTTACAATTTATAGTATATAATTCTCTCAAAACAAACATTTTCTGTGCATTTTAAATCTTCACTAGCATATTATTATTTTCTGGAGATGTAAAATTTGTTTTTTGTTTTCTTAGCTGGTAAATCAGTACTGAACATATAGCTTATAAGATATAAGCATCCAAACTACATAAAGGCCTGTTTTTCTTGTTTAACAAAAAAAATAAAAAAAACGGAGCAAGTTTGCGATGTGGCTAAATAATGCTCACAAAAGTATAAAAAAAAAAATAAGCCATTTAATGTGTGTGGCACATGTGGGCAGCCAGCATTTCACTTCATACAAAAGATATTCATTTGTACTGCTCAATTTGCCTTATCTTTTTTGGATTTTTGCTCCCAACTCTGAATCCTTGCAAAGTTAGTATTTTCTTAAACTGCTAAATAATTAATAAAAGGGATATTTTAAACATTAAATAATGTATTTCAAATCAAATTCTTTGATTACTTGTTTCCTAGAAACTAGCAACACACGACTAATTCACAACTAAAGTTGATACCAAGACATTTCAAATTCAACTCCAAACCAGACTTTACAAAATCCTACAACACACCAAAGTTGCAGATAAAACACCGAAACTTCTGATATGTTTTCCTTACTATACATACTCTTACAATCTTAGCCAGACCACCCTCAAAAGCAGTGCTAAAGGACGTCAGAATCCGGAGAAGAATTGAACAATGCAGTCACAGGAGTGACTGCTTTATTCAACTTTGGATATTGTAAATTGGTTGGGCGATTGGTGATCAGGTCTCCTGATTTTTAACCAGGTATAAAAATCCTTTGACCCAACCAAGTGACCAGGATTGGATGTTTTGAGCAGACATGTGAGCATATACATTTATCTAATGTCTGACCAATTGGACAGTCAGAGATTGGATTGGACAGGAATGATGTAAGTGTGTTCCAGTTTTACTCCAAAGGTACTTTCCCACAAAACAATTTGTCTGGCACTTGGTTAAAAAAAATAAAACATGATAAAAGAGATAAAAAGTATTTGAATATGGTAATGTGATTGGGGAAGAAGAGGGCTTTTTAATCAATATGTACAAGTAAAACTACCAATTGTTGAAAATAATCTCTTGGAGATCACTATATTTTAAAAGATGTTATGATTTTATGTCTAGAAGCAACAACCGAGAGAAAGATTTAATAAAAATAAAAAAGTTTAACATTTTGATCACTTAAACAAAATGACAATGGAAGACATCAATCCTTTATGCTCTCTATTAAAAAAGAGAAATTAAATATAAATAAAAGTATTACCGTCATGTTTGTAATGTATTTCAAATCAAATTCTTTGATTACTTGTTTCCTAGAAACTAGCAACACACGACTAATTCACAACTAAAGTTGATACCAAGACATTTCAAATTCAACTCCAAACCAGACTTTACAAAATCCTACAACACACCAAAGTTGCAGATAAAACACCGAAACTTCTGATATGTTTTCCTTACTATACATACTCTTACAATCTTAGCCAGACCACCCTCAAAAGCAGTGCTAAAGGACGTCAGAATCCGGAGAAGAATTGAACAATGCAGTCACAGGAGTGACTGCTTTATTCAACTTTGGATATTGTAAATTGGTTGGGCGATTGGTGATCAGGTCTCCTGATTTTTAACCAGGTATAAAAATCCTTTGACCCAACCAAGTGACCAGGATTGGATGTTTTGAGCAGACATGTGAGCATATACATTTATCTAATGTCTGACCAATTGGACAGTCAGAGATTGGATTGGACAGGAATGATGTAAGTGTGTTCCAGTTTTACTCCAAAGGTACTTTCCCACAAAACAATTTGTCTGTTTTTGGCATTAAACTGCAGTTGCCACACTCTTGACCATTCCTCCAGTCTACCTAGATCATCCCTCATTTTGTGTACCCCACCTGGCTTGTCTACCCTGTTACATATCTTTGTGTCATCTGCAAAATGGCATATTTTCCCCTCAATACCACAGGCAATATCACCTATAAAGATTAGATATAGATAGCACTGGTCCAAGAACAGAACCCTGGGGTACTCCACTGGTTACCTTACCATCCCCAGAAGAGATTCAATTTGCTACAACCCTCTGTTTTCTATCCTGTAACCAGTATCGTATCCATGCAACTATCTTTAAGTCCAAACCAAAAGTTTCCAGCTTATTTAACAGTCTGCGATGTGGCACAGTGTCAAAAGCCTTGCTAAAATCTATATAAGCTATGTCTACAGCTCCCCCTTTATTTAATACTTTACTAAAGTCAAAAAGTTTAATAAAATTTGTTTGGCATTATTTTCCCCCAGTGAATCCATGCTGCTTGTGATCCTGTAAGTTACTGCACGATTTTTTCCTTTAACAGTGTTTCCAACAATTTCCCTACTACTGATGCTAGACTCACTGGTCGGTAGTTTGACATTTTTTCCCTATTTCCAATTTTATGCAGAGGGACGACATTGGCTATTTTCCAGTCCTCTGGATTCAGCCCAGTTATTAGTGACTGATTGAATAATTCAGTTAATGGTTTTTGCCAGCACCGCTCTAAGCTCCTTTAGTATCCTGGTCACATTGATTTGTCCACTTTCAGCTTTGAAAGTTCTTTTAATACCTGCTCCTCAGTGAAAGCAGTAGTAATTGCCTCCTTTGTATTAATAGTCTTCCCATTTAAAAGTGGTCCCTTCCCCTCTTTTTATTTTGTGAATATTGAACAGAAATACTTGTTAAGATGATATGCCACATCCCTTCCACCCTCAACAAGACTCCCACTCTCCATTTTGAGCCATACTATACCCTCTTTAGTTTTTCGCCTTTCATTTATATACCTAAAAAAAGCTTTTGTCCCCTTTTCGTATCAAGTGGGCCAGTTTTTTTTCTGTTTCTGCCTTTGCTGCTCTGATAACATTTTAGCCTCCTGTTTTGTAAAATACTTCTCCCTGTCATCATTATTTTGAGTTTTCTTATAATCTTTCTTGCTTTCACTATAGTTGCTACCTCTTTTGTAAACCACATTGGTTTTCTTTTTCTTGGGTTTTTCCTAACCTCTCATATACAAAGGTTTGTTGCTGTTAATAATGCATTTTTTTTTTATTTCCCCACTGCTCCTATACCCCGTTCATGTGTCTTCACTATGCCAAAGAATCACTAACACATTTCCCCAATTCCACAAAATCTAAAGTCTAGCACCCTTGTCTTTGTTTGGCACGTCTCTCTCAGTCATTATACTAAGCAATACTGCTTGATGATCGCTGGATCCTAGGTTTTCACCCACTCTTACTTCTGAGATTATGTCACTATTAGTAAGTGCCAAAATTAAGATGACCTCTTTGCGAGTGGGCTCTCTCACCAGTTGTTTAAGGGACACTTCCTGTAATGAATTTAAAATGTCCCCACTTCTAGTGTAGATTGCTGAAGACTCACCCCAGTTTACATAAGGTATATTAAAATCTCCCATGATTATTACCTCCCCTTTTAATGCCATTTTAGCAATGTCTTGCAATAGAACATTGTCCATTTCCTCCTCTTGCCCTGGTGGCCTATATATCACTCCAGTATGAAGAATAACCCCCTGGGTTTCTATGGTTACCCAAAGTGCCTCAGTTTTTCTCCAATACTAAATAAACTGCAATTAACCCAAGTGTCTATCAAGCGCCCCCAATATAGTCACAACACTCAATTTCACACAATAAATACATTATCCCAGGTGCTTCAATATCAGTGTCTTCAAGTTCTCTGTCCTTACTATTGTCCACAGTTTTATTCCTAATACACTGAAGTAACTCTTGATGTATTTTTTCCTTGTTCTTTATTTCTTTTACAGCTCCCTTTCTCCTTAAAAAAAAGACAGAAGTGGGGAATCCCCTGTGTGACTCTGTATTATTTAGGTTCTATTCACACTTTAGGTGTCTTGTTTTGTTTGCATATAGGTATATTTCTTTCTCCTCCTTCCTTTAGATCTCGGGTCCTCAATGTGGTCACCGAATATAAAGGGAAAAGAAAAGGAGAACGATCTTGTACAGCCTTATAACAACAGATGTACGTATACTAAATCATATATGCACTCACATTGTATTACTTCTTATTCATTGCTTATCACAAGACATCCTAATCTAATAAACTTTTCCTCTCTTTCAGGACTTTACTCTTCAATTTTCCTCATATGCATACAGGCATGGAAAAGAAGAAGAGGATCTAAGTGCAACAATGTTGCTACTTTGTAATAAAACTAAACAAAGTAACTACTTACATTAATTTCCTCTTGCCTCTTTACATATAAAGTACACGTGATTATTTCTTTTTTTCCTGTTTCCGTTAGAATCTCTCCACATCCATCATATTGATATGTAAAAAATATTTATTCCATAATAAAAAACGTTTAACATATCCAATAAAAACAATTAATACAACTTTTGTTTTTCTTATTGCATGGAGTCTCTTCCTATATTCCTTACCCCTATCAAGGGATACCCCACTGGACAAAGTCTATACACTCATTTATCCCCTAAGATGTTAATACACTTGCAGATCACACAACACAGTAAAAAAAAAGGGCCCTATTCCTGTGCAGGACCGCAAGAGAGAGCATAAACAAATGATAATACTTAGGATCCTTAACGGGCTGTCTCCCTATGCCACCTTGAGTGTATAAACTTTGTCCAGCGGGGTATCCCTTGATAGAGATAAGGAATATAGGGAGACTCCATGCAATAAGAAAAACAAAAGTTTTATTAATTGTTTTTATTGGATATGTTAAACGTTTTTTTATTATGGTATAAATAGAAACATAGAAAGTGACGGCAGATAAGAGCCACATGGCCCATCTAGTCTGCCCATTTGTTTATTGAAAACTATACTGACCCTAGACCCTATTTCCCCTTAATTTGGTTTACAATTTAGGATACCCTTATATTTATCCCAAGCATGTTTAAATTGTTCTACTGTATTGGCCTCAACCAATATTTTTTACATATCAATATGATGGATGTGGAGAGAAGAGATTCTAACGGTAGCAGGAGAAAAAAGGAATCATCACATGTACTTTATATGTAAAGAGGCAAGAGGAAATTAAAGTAGTTACTTTGTTTAGTTTTATTACAAAGTAGCAACATTGTTGCACTTAGATCCTCTTCTTCTTTTCCATGCCTGGATGCATATGAGAAAGATTGAAGAGTAAACTCCTGAAAGAGAAGAAAAGTTTATTAGATTGGGATTTCTTGTAATAAACAATGAACAAGAATACAATGTAAGTGCATATATGATTTAGTATACGTACATCTGTTGTTAAAAGGCTGCACAAGATCGTTCTCCTTCTCTTTTCCCTTTATATTTGGTGACCACATCGAGGACCTGGGATCTAAAGGAAGGAGGAGAAAGAAATATACCTATATGCAAACAAAACAAGACACCTAAAGTGTTAGTAGAACCTGAAAAAGTGATACTTACCTGAATAATACAGAGTCACACAGGGGATTCCCCACTTCTCTGTCTTTTTTAAGGAGAAAGGGAGCTGTAAAAGAAATAAACAAGGAAAATAATACATCAAAAGTTACTTCAGTGTATGAGGAATAAAACTGTGGACAATAGCAAGGACAGAGAACTTGAAGACACTGATATTGAAGCACCTTGAATATGGTGTTTACTGTGTTAAATTGATTGTTGTGACTATATTGGGGGCGTTTGATAGGTACTTGGGTTAATTGCAGTTTATTTTGTTTTGAGTTATCCTAGTCATTGCATCAGGATAATATAAGGAGGGGCCCTAGAGGTGTTTTCCCCTTTTCCAGTCTCATTAAGCTGACCCAAGGGAGTGCAGATTGAAGTTTAGCATTGATCTAATATTTTTTTCTCCAATACTCCTTATTAAAGTTGAATTTAATCCTTCCTTAACATACATTAATACGCCTCCTCCAATTTCTCCTACTCTATCCTTCCAAAATAAATTATAACCCGGTCTAGCTAGGTCCTAGTCATGCGTTTCTTTGCACCATGATTCTGTGATTCCCACAATATCCAGATTATCCCTTGCCTGCATTTAGTTCAGGGATTTTATTTCCCAAGCTAATTGCATTTGCACACATTGCTCTGAGAGGTTGCATTATAAATCTCCTATTCTTCAGTTTATAATTATTGCTAGATATGTTTAGATTGCTTTTTATATTTTCTTTTCCATTAGTTGCTGAGGCTATACTATCTTTCATTATTGACTGGCCACACGCTTCCTGGTTGGGGGAGCAGCTATTTTTATAATTTGTATCACTGCTCCCCTCTCCTAGTTTAAATGGCTTCTATTAAAGAATTCAAACTGCTCACTTAGAATATCTGTTCCACCAGAAGATGGGTGCAAGCCTTCCTTTTAATACAAGTTTCTGTTTTGCCAGATGGTGTGGCTGTTTTATGAACCCAAATCCTTCCTCATGACACCACTTACTAAGCCACAGATTGAAATCATGAATGTGCATCAGCACTTCAGAAAAAGTAACAGTATTTGCCACCAGCTTAAGAGCAGTTCCCAACTTTCTAAATTCATCTTTAACATCCACAACTCCAGCATTGGCCAAGTCATTTGTCCTAAGGTGGATAATGACATCAACCTCCCTTTCCTTGCTGTCTTTAAAATATTTAAAATGCACTTTTACTCTAACAATAGAATCTCCTACAAGAAGCAGTCCTTCTCAGGGATTCCCCTTTCTCGCCATCAGGTTCCCTTAACACCTCATGCTCTACATTACCTGTTGTAATGCACTCCAAGCGCTGCATATGAGTTTTGCAAGGGCACAGCTTGTGCAATGTGTCCTTGCACAACTGGAACCTTCTTAAAAAGCATTCTTCAACATGGTCCACCCAGTACACCTCTTAAGACCTCTATGAGGCAATGGTGGCATCAAAGATACAAACATCCCGCATATCTCACCATGCATTCTAGTTATCTCATCCCGCAAAAAAGACTGAAAGATTGAAAAACAACCAAACATTCTAAGAAGTTTATTCTATTTAAAATTAGCAAACTTAACTATAACATATCACACAAATAATTTTAATGGGCCCAAATCCAGCCCTAATGCAGTTCAAACTCCAAAATGCTTTCAAAATTAATGCTTCCAAAACCAGGCTACAAAAACCGGGCAGATTACACCTTTGCATGCTTAAACTATACCCTCTTTAAATAACACCCAATGAACTAATCAATTACCACAGCCAAAACAATTAGCACAGCTGACTAATTATCTAAGAGGAAAAAAAAAAACCTTTTAAACTTTACTTATACCAATTATACAAACCAACAGAAACAAATAATATTATGCAACAATCTTAATCTAAAGCACAGAAATCAAAAACACTAAATTATAATGTAAATACAAAGGAAAACTGTACAGTCGATGTGTTAAACTAGGCCCACTCAGATAAGGTTACCTGTGGAAAAATTGTAAATTGTGATGAAAACTCCAGTTACAACTTCAAAATGCTTTCAAAATCAATGCTTCCAAAACCAGGCAGGTTACAAAAGGCATACTTTAAGTTTTCTCTTTATGTAAATGAAGTTGCAACCTAACAAATCAACTTATTTGTTAAAAAGTCTATAGGTGGAAAGCATTTGTACACAGCTCTTGGAGTCAGGGGCAGATCTGAAGTTTGAAATGAGGACAAAACAGGTGCAAGTATAGACATGAGCAATTTTGAACTGCAAGGGAGGCAAATTTAAACAATTAAAACAATATCAGAGCTAAAGTGAAGCTTCCTAGCTCAACTCTAATTTACAGATTAAATATAACTTTGCAGCAAGCAGGTTCTACGTGCAAAAACAAAGATTTTCCCTTATCCTCAAACTCTGGGATAAACACCATAGTTTTTTTCCATTGGGTACCCTAAGAATTCAGATATCTTACAATATTTAAAGTCTTGCTTATAATAGTTGTAAAGTTAATGATTTCATAATAGGGTGAACATATCAGCATACTGTCCCAAGAGGATAGTCAATTTATTCTCCTCAATAAGCCTTTAAAGAGGTAGTCATTTTTTATTAATGGTTACAATTATATTTCTAGTTATCCTCTCTGGCACTGCATCAGAACTACAGCAAATTCAAAACTAATAAAACTGTTAACTAGTCTATCATCTTTCAATGACAGCAGTAGACTATAAAAGAGAAGGTCTTGGTGTATGCTTAACTGTAGATCACAGAATGAACAAATATTTTTTTTTTATAAAAATTAAATCCATAATAAAAACAAAAAAGTGAGTAATTGCAAAAGATATTTTATAACATAGTATGTCTAGCATATCTTTGAATATTTTATTACTAAATTAATGTACATTTAAATACCCACTACTACTTACCTCTGCTACAGTTAAAATATAGGCAGTTGTTTAACACATAATTTAAAAAAAACAAACACTATGCAGTAAAGAAAATAATTCTTTCATTTGGCCTTAAATATCCATTCATGAGTATTTATTACCAGACAAAAGAAGATTAAGAAGCCCAGTCACTTTCACGGACATAGACACGCAGGACAAGATACTCACCTGAAAAGGCAGGTCAATAACACTGTTCCCAATCTGATTGACGTTTGGCAGAGAACCTCCATAGTACTGCCCACGACTCTGTCCCAACTGCAAATATTGGGTCTTCTGTAGCTGTAACTAAAAGTGACATTCATCACCTTAAGTGCAGTGAGCCTTACAATAAATGCTACATTTAACCCTAAAATCAATCATTTGCATTGTTCCACAACACTAGTAGTATCAATGAATTATATTTGTATTAATGGTTATTATGTAGTAAAAATGTAATATAGTACCTGGTAATAAACCTTACCTTTGACACACAATTAATATGGATTTTACTCATTTTTTTTATTTATTTTTTTAACTGTGGTTCTTGAGTTATTACTTTAAAAAGAGCACACTTTGTTAAATTTTAGTACACGATATTTAAACAAACATAACGGACTTAAAGAAGGGGGAAAAAAATAGGCATAAAGCTTGGATTTAAAAACAATATGACTGACCTAACAGTTTGAATACTGGGCAATGTGATTCTTGATCAATGTGTACCCAGCTTATGTCAATTACTGTTTGTAAACATTAGTGGCTTCCCCATAAACAAAAATCTTAAATAAAAAACAGTTTTTGGGGACCCCTTGTACTTTGTAAACAGAAAAAGCACTGATAAGCCTATGTTGGTAGCAAATACATCAGTGGGACAAGAAGCAGGTGTCCTCTCAATTCTCCCTTTACCAACACTAGGTTTAACCGGCCTGGGTTGATGGATTCATATTGCAGGGCATCCACAAAATGAGGTGTGTGGATCCCTCCTGAGAACGGCCCTTTAGCAAAAAAAGGCCGTTCTCAACCCAGCCATTTCTAAACTGGCTGGGAAATCGATTCCCGGAGCAGCAAACGCAGTAAGGTAAGAAAAAAAAAATCTAACCCCAATCCTTTTCCTAGCCCTTGCCTTCCATGACCCTAACCCTCCCCTCCCCAAAGCCTGACCCTAAGACTCCCCTTTCCCACAGCCTAACCCTACATCTCCCTTCCCAGCAGCCTGACCCTAACCCTAATCCTCCTCCTAACACTAAAAGTCCCCAGGGAGGTTACTCACCTCTTCTGTGGAGTCTGCAGCAGGTCCAGCAGGCGTCTCTTCCGAAAAAGAATGGGTGAGTACATGCCCATTCTGGTTAAAGAAAAAAGGCTGCCTATTCTAAATAGAGACAGCCGAAATATAACTTTTCTCTGTCTCTACTTCTAAAAAAAAAAAAACAGCCCTCGTGCCAGGCACTCCACACGCAAAAGCAGTCTTCCCCCACCGTGATTACAACCAGTTAAGGTCCATTGGCAACATGGTTCCCCCATGGTGCTTAGCCCCAAACATCTGTGCGGGCCAACCTGCATCCCTGATTTTTCTGCTAATAGCCTAGGCTTGTAATTACTAGTGACAGCTACAAAAGTACAGGGGCACACCACATGTTTTGCTTCGTATGTTTATTTTATTATCATTTTTTTTTTATTTCATGATATTGCACGATCATTTGTCAAATCTTAAAATTTAGCCCAGTTAACACAATGCAACGCATAATTGCAGCTCATACACGTTAATATTAATAATAATTTTATAGTGTGTTCCCAGCTTTAAGGTATGAAAAGATCAAATCAATTAATACGGGCAATATTTGGGTTAGTAACATTACACATTCATGCATGGGTGTGTTTAACAAGGTTATAAACCAAACAAAATGAACTGATAACATATTAGCTATCTTGGGTCTTTACAAGAGACATTATAATTTTATTTTTGTGAGCCATTTTAAACTAAGAACTAAGTGTGGGTCAAAACAAAGATAAAACGAGTAGAGCGATGCTTTGGCTTAAAAGGTCATTTTCGCACCAATATGTTTTATAACCTCAGTCATGATTTGGAATATAAACTTTTTTAAAGTATTTTTATGTGCCAATGTGCATTCAGTTTTATAGTTTTTAAAAATACAATGAAACCATGTATTTTATAATTACATTTTATTTATAAGATGCCACACGGTATCCACAGCACCTTACAGATGCAATAGGAAAGCCAATAGTTACATATACAATGCAATTAACAAACAGGGTACAAATTCATAAAAATGAGTACAATAAAAGTACAATACAAAAAATAAAATACAGTACAAAAATAGCAGAACAATATGAATGGAAAATAAAGCAGTATATGTGTGTAGGAGCAGATGAGTAAGAGGAGAGATAGAGAGAAAAAGTAGGAATTAATGAGGACAAGGTAGAGGGGTGATGAAAGGAGTGAGGAGGGCCTTGCTCATAAGGCCTAATATGCTAAGTGGAAGAATAGGCTAGCCTGAAGAAATGGCTTTTGAGAGAGCGTTTGAAGGAGTGGAGGGTGTTGGATTGCCTACGGTTGCATGCCCCGCTGAGATGGTATGCTTTTAGAAATAGAGACAGCTGAAAGATCCTATTTTGATTAGGCAGCCTTTTTAGAATTTTTTTTATGAATGGGCCAGTATACCGATCGGCATATTCATTCATTTTCGCCGGACCCGCCACCCGCCACAGACAGCTGCAGAGGTAAGTAACCTTTCCGGGGATTTTTTGTGTTGGGCTCTTAGGAAGGGAGGTTAGGGTCTGGCTATAGAGAAGGGAGGGTTATGGTCAGGCTGCTGAAAAGGGAGGGTTAGAATTAGGGAAAGGGTTGAGGTAGTTTTCACTCTTACCTATCTAAGCACTGTGTTCGGTGCTCTGGGGATCGATTGCTATGCCTCAGAGGCATAAGCAATCGATATCCCAGTCAGTTTGAAACCCGAGGGTTCGGGTGGGTGTGTGGATGGAGATAAGGAGGGAGAGGTAGGGAGCTGTGTAGGAGGAGAGAACCTTATAGGTTACATTGAGGAGCTTGAAGAGAATTCTGAAATGGAAAGGAAGCCAGTGTAGAGATATACAAGATAAGGGTGAAGCTAAGGTGAAGGCAGTACATTTGGAGGGGAAAACAAGTCTGGCTGTTAGTATGGATTGCAGGGGAGCGAGGGAGGCCAGAGAGGAGAATATTGCAGTAGTCAAGACAAGAGATAATGAGAAAAGTGAATGAGCGTTTTAGTGGCATCTGTGGTTAACAAGAGTCAGATGCGAGCCATGTATGAAAAATACCTAAAACATTTTTAATTATATGTGTCATAATATAGTACAATAGCCAGACTAAAATGAAATAATGAAGAAAAGAATAGACAGATTACCAAAATCAGTAAATTTCTTTTTAGGAAGGCAGAGAGAGGCTGGAGCAGTTTAGCCAAATGTATAATCCTCAGCTCTATGGCTAGTCACCAAATGCATCCCAGTTCCAAACATTATGATGTGTGCTAGATTTCACTTTTGTTATTTGGTCACTGTAAAAGGCTCTGCACAATTATGTATAAATGAATGTATGATACATACACACACACATGTACGTGTATATATATATATATATATATATACACACACATACATACATACATACATACACACAATCAAGTTATTTTAAGTAGGTCACGTTTTTCTGCGAGGTGAATAAATGTATGAGAAAATGAGTATTTAGTATATTAGTATTTAATTGGTCAGCTACAGATATCACTATATCTATAAATATAATTTGTCTGTAGTTAAATATTTAACATATTGAAGTATCATATCATTACCCTTAAAATAATAGGTTTGATAAAATAAAATAAAAAGTAGAATCTGAATAGTTAAATGTTAACACCCAACATAATTACCAGATTCCATTATAATTGTGACCATATGGAAACATTTTTATGCTCCATAACCCACCCAGATCATTTCAATCCATTGGATTTAAATGACTGCCACCTATAATAAATGCCCGCATATGGATATATCCATGGATGCTTCTACTTTGTTACTACCCACAGAGGAAAACACAAAAAAATGCTTGTCCTAAAAGGAAGCGGGGTGGACAAGAATATCTCCCATGAACGTAAAACATATTTGAGGACATCCATTCAAGTCTGCACCACTGTTTAGAGAAAGTGTGTTTACCAAGTTAACCTATGTGAGACATAGGTCTCAAGAAACTCAACAAATCCTTCTACCAAACAGTTTATGTCATTACAAACACAACTTTGGTTGTGTAACATTGCTTAAATCAGTTGGTTACACACTCAGATATACCTGGCTCCTACAGCACAAGGAAAGTGTAAAGTACTCACTATCAAATAATCGGTCCATGTTTCCGGCTGCACTGTCATTCTAGCTGATCACATTGGGCGAGTGCGTTTCTGGACAGTTTTGTGGGCATTCCAAAAAGTAGGTCCAGCAGAAACAATGCTCGATAATCAGCCCAATCCACAAAGTCATGGCTGACCAACAATAGTATAGTTTTGACCTCTAAGTTTTTGTTTAATCCTAACATCTTCCTACTTCACCAACACGACATGTGGCTTTAACTAATCCTTTTAGAAAATACAAATGCTCAATGACCAATGTCTCAATGAACAGTTGTTCATAAACTGTCTTTCTAGTCAACTATGTGGGCAAACAATAGCAGACATTTAAGCAAATGACAGCCCTAACACTTAATGGATAACACATTTAACAAACAACCTTAATCTACAACTATGTTACTGAACATTTTAGAATATCAAAACCAGAGGATAAAAAGTAGTCTGTTTCATATGGTCAAAATGTGTACTAAAATACTGTGACCTCTAAGTAAGAAGCAGTCAAATGGTTATCCCTGTCTCCAGAAAATATACTTTACTAGCTGAGATTGCGTTAACTCCTGTCTGAAGGTCTATGAGGCCTCATAAAGTATAGGTGCTCTTCTGCATGTCATATGCATATAACTATGCATGGGACTTGCCCGAGTCGCTATTTTTCTTCTCCCTCTTCTCACTTTAGCTATTTCTCTGACAAAGCAGAGCTGCTTAAAACTTCCTCTACACTTGACTAGCCACTGCCACACCCCCAAACCCAACTAGTCCCTCCTACTTACAACCACTGGGTTATGAGTTCAAACTTTGCAGCTAAATTTTTATTTACACGGACAATTGAAAAGCTGTATCTGTAGACTAAATGTAAAGTCATATACCGCTTAATTGCTCAGTTCTTAAGGCATTTCACTTCAATTCATTCTGTCATGTTTATAATTTATGATATTTAATTTTTTGAGAGTGTAGCATTATTGGTAATACAACATTGCACATTTTTCCTTGGACATGATTTTCTTATATCAAAAGTGTGGCTCTGCTCGTATGCACACACATCCAGCATGGATTTAGATCCTCACATCCTTACTGGTAATGTTTCTCATGGCAGGACAAAATATATGCAGAGTGTACACTAGGTGGAGGGGAGAAGGATTATGTTAAGTAAAGTAGTTTTTCAGTTCTAATAACCTATTCAGACTTGGTTTTCCTTCACACACAGGACTCAAGATTAATTGGGAATCAGTCCTATATTTCAAATGAATTCATTCTTTCTCTCTCTCTCTCTAAATATATATTCACAACCCATATGAACAACAATTTTTATAAGTCTCATTTGTCAGTATAAAAGAGCCTCTTTAAATACCCAAATACAAAAATTTTTGCTCTGGCTTCTAGATTATATAAAAAAAAATTGTCAAACAAATGCTTGTGTGCCGAAGATAACTGGCAAAACTGAAAAAAATTTAATAAATGGGGGAGGGGTAATAAGAACAACCTGTAAATGATCCTATTATGAGCTATTATATATACACACACAGAGAGAGTTTCTCATAAAAGAAACCATAACGTAAAATTAAAGCACATATGAAGCTTTGTCTCTCGGAAAATATAAACACAAAAATTGTTGCATGACAAGGTAAATGAGTACAACCTTTTCAATAGAGAGAAAGTTTGAGGTAAGAATCAGTTTAACAGTTTATATAAAACTGCTTTCCATCACTATGGAACGGATCCAGATCTACGGACGCTTGTGGTCATTACGGCTGTCCTCGTAGTGGGGAGTGCATGCCCCATACACGTCTCGCTCTCAGTAGTACATCTGGACACTTACGTGTCTAAATTCCTACCTTAACTTTTACAATCAGGTATGTGGCCTTACAGCCGCATACCTGATCGTAACAGGGCTTCCACCGCCCTGTCCCCTCATTACCATGTCTAGCTCCGCCTTGACAGGGGAGATACGACATTTGTAACGTGAGGGGACAGCCCCTTTCTTGTAAGAGCGGGCGTATGTAACATACGCCGACCCTTACCATGCCGTAAGAATGTTGTGTGCATGCGCACAACATTGTAGACAGGGGAATTACTAACGCGCTGTATGTATGGGGAGGTCTTATATAGGTCAGGTGTCTTCATTTTTCCTGTGGAGCACCAAGGAGAACAGAAATTAACCCATTATTTAAGTGCTGCCATGTGGAGGAGGAAACTTTGTTTTCTACCGATATCGTTGCAATCACAAAATAAACTAGAATTTGTAACAATATCTGATTGGTGTGTAAACATTCATTTATTAGTAGTCCTCTATGAAAGTCACAAAAAGTCTGATTGATTAAAATGATGTGCCATACTCATCACTTATGATTACTTTTGAGGCTCTGGTATGTCTACTACCCTGTAGTTCTTGTATTTAAAAGAACATGGTTTCCGGTTTTGGCAAATTAATCTCAACCAAATAAATCATAATTGTGAGCAGGTACCAACTTCCATGAACATTAAATACTGGACTAAGTGGTAAATCAATGTAATGCTGTTTTGGAACTGCTCCTACATACCCAAAAAAAATAAGTCATGCTGGGACATGCAATAGCACAACAGAAGCACTTTTCAATTCAATGGCAATGCTTTGATGTATACTTTAAGATTTCACTGAAATACAGCATTCTTTCACATAAAATTGCTCTCACACTCTTTTTATTGAGAAAATCAAGTTTTACTTGTCTTCCGCTGCAGAAACACAGCATTGGGAAACTAGAGAGTTACAGTGCCAGTTATGTTTGGCTCTGGATCGACTAATTGTATGAGTGTAGTTTCTGAGCACGCAAAATCATACAGACACACATTATACCATTGGGTGATTTATACATTTCTTCAAAGTATATGCTACTTCAAGTTTTATTTGTAAAAGTTTTTGTGACTTCCAATAAAATATGACAAAAAATATAACATATTTCTCTTACTGCACAAACTGAAATTCTGCAGTTAAAATAATCAGTCCATTTCCTTTGGACAAAAACTCATAGTGAGCCCTGATTGTGGTCTGGCTTTACAGGCATTAACAATTGTTCCATATGATTTAAAAAGCTTCAAACATGAAACATTCTATTTCTAGATTTAATTTCCCAATTCCTTTGCAGTGTACTATTGTGTATATTAACATTGCAGACAGTTTACTGTCACTACTGACCTAACTTCTACTAATAAGTAAAGCATTGCTTTAGTTTGTCTGTTTAATTTACTACACTCTGCAAGATTTATTTTGGTTTATTTTAGTTGCTACCATGTGTCAAGTGCTTAAAATTAATCCTTACTGAAAGTTCAGATTTCTGGTTGAGAGCTGATCATATCTTGACTGTAGGGATATTCATTATCTGCATAGACACTGAATTAAACTCAAGTGCAACAATTTCCAATCTATAATAGCAAATGCATGGCATTTTGAAATATTTGAGTGATAAAAGAGCAACAAAAGTGTCAGGGAATATTTTAGTAGTTTTTCCCCCTTGGTAAACTACAGATATTTGTTCTGGCTTTTTGTTTTTCTACGTTCTAACACTTCACCTATTGCCATGAATGTATTATCCAAATCAATTACAATTTAAAAAGTACAGGACCGGATTCAGAGTTCCACATATACTGACCAAATGACTTAAACATTTTTTATTTTGGACTACCAGTGGGCAGCGCATTGAGAATGGTCACATTTTAAACCTGCTTAGTCTTAAGATCTTCAATCAACCCTAATCCAATATTTATGAGTAAGAGGGCTTCTGTATAGACTACTTGATGGATGAGCCTTTAGATCCTACTATCTTAGCCCCAATCCTGTCTAGAGGTTAATAAAAGGGGAACATTTTGAAGTAAAATTACTTTCTCTTGAGCTACCTGCAAAGAGAAACTGAATACTTGCAGAACGGTGCATAATTCTAGGATCATTCTTGTCCATGAGATGCACCCTGCAAGTAGGTATAAAGGGGCCACAGAATAAACTGCTGTAGTAGATCCAATTTGTGTTACTATACAAAGCTTATGCTGTGATATAATAAAGTGTCAGGGTAATACTATACAATATATTAAACAATTTTTGGGACTATTGTAATATATAGTGCATAATCATCAATGAGTAGTATAAAATATTTTTGTATGTTTGCCATATTTCCAAATGATTAATTCCACTAGAATTCTCATACTAAATAGCTTTAGTAAAGGAAGTTTTGCAGAAAATATCACAACTGTTTACACTAGGTTTTACTGTTAGCTCATAAACCTTCCCAATATGTCATGTTTGGAATATGTAAATCAGAGATTAACTGTTTCAATAGACCAAGTGAATTACATCAATTTGCATGTATAGAATTTAGATAATCCTCAAAACAAATCTTAGTCAGCACATTTGAGAGTACTACAATGTTTCCCACATTTACTATATATAGTATATTATATAATATATAGTAATGAAATACCTTAGGCAGAACAGTATGTACAGATACTAGATGGTCATACAAAGGCATTTTGCTGTGGCTCAAATATTCAAATGTATTCACTAAATCAGTGGTTCCCAAACTTTCTCAGTTCAATGCACCCTTAGGGTCTCCATATTTTTTTTCAAGGCACCCCTAAGACGAAAATAGAATAGAATAGAAAATAGAAACATTCCACGACACCCCGGTGAGTGTCGCAGCACCCCAGAGAGCCGCAGCACAATTTGGGAACCACTGCACTAAATTCATGCTGTCTCACTTACAATGGATAAGTAATTTTACAGTGCTGTACGGTGCAACAATCGGAACAGGTGTATAAAGGATATAGCAAATTGTAAATTACATATATGACAAGTCTCAGTAAAAGAGACTAATGAGTCTAATGCAATTGTAACTTCCCAAATTAATAGAAAATGGTTAACTTAATATTGGGAAATAATGAAAAAATTATAAACGTTTGAAGAACCAAACTCAGAACAAACGGGAGTGAGTAATCTGAAAAAAAAAACAAAACAGCGCTTTCGAAATAACTCCAACCCGCTCCCTAACCCAAACCCTAGGTCTCACCCCCCCTGCAGCCTAACCCCAAGTCCCCCCCACAGCCTAACCCCAAGTCTACTCCTCCCACAGCCTAACCCCATGTCCCCGGCAGCGGCGCTTCCGAAAGTGAATGGGTGAGTATGTGAATCGCATACTCACTAATAAATAAAAAAAAATTCTGAGAGGGCTCGCATTTTAAATAGGGACAGGTGACAAACAGCTTTCGACTGTCCCTAAATCACAATGCGAGCCTTCACAGCGGGGACTCGCAACTAAGAGACATGGATGGGGAATACTGGGGAGGCTGGATAAAACTTTTTGCGGCCCACACAACATTAGACTTTGATTGTTTGGGGTTTTTAGTTTGACATGCCTGGTTTAGAGCATCTTTAATGCCTCAATAATATTTACAAGGCAGCTCTAAGCCAAAAGAAATATGTTGCCAAATATGATACATAGATAAATATGATAAACATTTCCCCTCTTCTAAATCTACGATGCACTTACTCTACTCCTGCCCCCATCTGCGTCTTTCCCAGCCCCTTACTTTATCCATGATTTTTTTTTTACTTATATTTTGCTGCTGGCTTCTCAAGCGATTTGTCACACACAGGCTTCCTAGGTAACATGACCTTAGCTGGATTCACAGCACCCCTGTAAGCAATGGCATACACTTTGGGAAACAATGTACTAAGCTTTTAACCAAAGAAATAAATTTAGATACTTGAAACTAAACATAATTATCTCAGTGTTGGCCTATCTATTAATTGCCTTTGTAAGTCCTGCTAGTCATATCTTGCCTTTATAAATTGACAGAATAGTCTATGAATTCAATTTTTTGTCTAAAAAAATTCTCACATCTTAACAGTGCAAATCTGTAATTTCAACCCTAGTTAGACTATCTTGCAAATACAAATTATGAAAAACAGTTTAAGTCAATCACCGTCACTTGAAATATTTTATTTTAGCAGAGAGTAGCAGTTTAGTTGTGTGTATAGTACCTGCAGGCTATTGATTATGAAAGCCACACCCTCTATTGTAACACCAAGCAAATTTAAACAAGCATTAAACTTAAAAACTTTAACAAGTTTGTGTGTTAAGTACATGAAATTCTCCAAAGTACCAGCAGAAATCATGTAAAGGCAAAGGATATTAATACAATCAATGGGAAGAATTTTAACTTTGCACAAACTGTCTCAATAATAAATTTATCTTTTCGATCTGGACACCTAAAATGATATGCGTTTTTGTTTTACATCAGCAACGCCTATACCACATATACCCACAGCTTGTACTTGTTTTTCTTTTTCTTGACTATTCCAATAGTAACATACTATACACTCCTTGCTTCATAACATAAAAACATAGAAACTGACGGCAGATAAGAGCCACATGGTCCATCCAGTATGCCCAGTTGTTTATTTAAAATTATACTGACCCTAGACCAGTGATCGCGTTAACGCCTGTGTAGGCTACGCATGGGACATTCTGTAGTCTCTCTCCCCCTCCAGCACTTTGCAATTCCTTCACTGACAGGTTGTCAGTGAAGGCTATGAGTCACCCCCTACAGAGAGAGAGACAGGAAGTCTCCAGCTCTGCAACACGATGAGTCATCAACACTGTGACTTCCCCTCACAGCGTGTCATGTGACCTCCCGGCTGCCGGCTGAAGAGACCCGACATCTTTTTTTTCCGCAGTCTTTGGTTTACTTATTCTCCCCTGAAGACGGTGCACACTCGCACCGAAACAGCTGTCGGGACTCTGCTTGTGCTGACTCAAGTAAGACCTCTCTATTTTCGGATTTTCAGGAGTTCTTTTGTTGCTCTTATTTAGACTGCCTTATTATCTCCTGATCCCACTTACTCCGCTTCGGACTCAATTTTTGTTGGGAGTAATTTTGGTCCCCGTGATACAGCCTTGCTACGCACTTTTGGGATTCACTTTAAACATTGTTCACTGAATTTATTTTTTTGCACCTTCTGTGCCCCGGACTTTGCTACTTTGCTGCAGACTAGGGAGCACACACTCCACGTTTTCTCTTTACGTATTAATTTAATTTTTCTTGTGTGCTTTCATAAGTAACCATTGTGGTGTACTGGTCACTATTGGATTAAAACTTGTTTTTCTTTACCTTTTGTTGTCTTCCTTTACCTTTGCCTGTTGTTGTCTTCCATTCCCCCTACTCTTGCTGGCTATGGTCCCTGTGTTTTGAGACCTTGTGTGTGTGTGTGTGTTGAGAGGGGGCAGGTCTTATACCACCTTCAAATTGCAGTATAACAATAAAAATAAATTGACTGGTTTTTGCTTCCTGCATGCAAATGGCAACTGGTAACCGTAAGTTGCAATCATTTATGATTATTAATTATTGGAGTGAGCATATATATATTTAAAAGGCAAATATGGCATTTCCAAGGCTTTTTAGTAGAGGTTTTTCTGGTATTTTATTATAATATATTCCAATGTTTCAACCACGAAGATCAGTTTTTACGAGGTCAACAAACTATAATAAAATACCTGAATAGTTTTGTTCACCCGCTGCTAACAAGCCTTATTGGCCTTTCTATTCTGATTTTGACTCATTTTAAAGGAGTGACTGTATCCAGAATTTTTTTTTGTATACCTATCTATCTAAATACGTGTGTGTGTGTGTGTGCTGCCATGCTCAGCTGCCAGCCCAGTATGGCAGAATGACCGAATACAGATGGATACAAAGAGTGGCACTCAGAGATTATTAGAGTAAAGCACTAGGAGTCCAGGGCTTCCAATGTTTTCAGTTTTAATTGCCATTAAAACTGAAATGCCGGAAGCCCTGAATTCCTAGCACTTTACGCTAATAACTCCCAGTAAAGCTCTTTTAGTATATGTGTGTATGTATATAATGTGTGTGTCTGTGTGTGTGTGTTTATCCCTCAGACCTCTAATAAACCCTAACATACAAATTTCAGTTAAGACGTGATATTCCTCTATCAAAAGAGGAACATACAATTTTGTAATTAAATAAAATGGTAAAGTGTTATATTATGTCCAAATCTTGGCATGAGGCAGGGAAGCAACAGATCTTAGTTATCACTTAATGGTGAGTTTGGAACGGCATAGGACACTTTAGAATTTTATTTAGTTACCGATAATATTATACTCCACTTTGGCTAAAATTACTCCTTAAAAATGCTATGAGGAGTATTTTTACTCTGACAAAAAAAAAAACATGTAGCGCGATCACTGCCCTAGACCCTATTTACTGTCAATTTAGTTTGAGATTTAGGATATCCTTATATTTATCCCAAGCATGTTTAAACTGTTCTACTGGGTTAGCCTCAACCACCTCAGATGGGAGGCTATTCCACTTATCTATTACCCTTTCAGTGCAGTAATATTTCTGTACATTTCCTGTATGTAATATACCACTCTCCAGTTTATATTCATGCCCTCGTGTTCTATTACATCTCTTTCTTTGAAATATGCCACCCTCCTCTTGCCAGTCACAACCCTTATATATTTGAAAGCTAATATCATATCCCCCCTCTCCCTTCTCTGCTATACATGTTTAGTTCCTCTAGCGTTTCTTGGTATGTTTTGTGACACATGCCATGGACCATTTTAGTTGCTCTTCTTCCCACTGTCTCTAATGTATTTATGTCTTTCTGGAGATACGGCTTTCAGAACTGAACACAGTATTCTAGGTGAGGTCATACCGATGATCTATAAAGGGGCAACACTACTTCTCTCTTTCTGCTATTAATTCCTCTCCCTATGCAACCAAGCATCTGACTTGCCTTTCTCATTGCTTTGTTACATTGATTGGCTACTTTTAAGTCACATGAAATAATGACTCATAGATGCCTTTCCTCAGTAGTTTCAAATGTAGTGCCATTAATGATATATTGAGCTATTGGGTTTTTGTGCCCAAAGTGCGCCCAATATTTCCTAGTGTGCATCTGGTCCTCTGTGCTTATACAAGCCTTAACAACAATCTCTACCTTTCTACTAGTATCCTTCTCTCTTTATTCAAATAGGCAAGGATTATTACTATACTGAAAATTAAGAATTCTGAACCCAATCAGATTATTTTTTTTTTTTTGCTTTGCTGGATCCTCTTCCCCTCCATTGCTAGGGGTAGTTCTATGTCCATTGCTTTTCTCTACTTATCCCTAGAATGTATTGAAATATCTCTATGCAGATGACATACAACTATATCTATCCACTCCTGATCTGTAAGTCTGTTTTTACCCAGATGAGAACACAACAATAAATCCTAGGTTTCAGATTGGCTGTTTTGGTATCATCCTGGACTGGAAACAAATATATTCTGTAAAAAATCTTGCGATATACTGTTAAAAAAAACATTTCGAGAATACACTTAATTCTAAAACAAGACAGTGTGGAAACGTTCATGCAGTAATCTCTCACATACATTATTACTGCTATGCACAATACAAACTTTCACCCTTAAATTCTATATTGCACAAAGCAGCAAGCCTACTTCATTTAAAATACACCTCCCACTACTGTGCTGTCAGCCTGTCACTGGCTGCCTGAATCCAATAAAAAATACTTCTACTATACTAAAAAGTCAGAAACAACAATGAATCCACTTACACATGTTCATTTGTTTAAAACTATATCCAAAATCAATGTCAGTCATTCTTTCACAATTAAAAATTTTGATTACTAGTTACAGGACTTTTTGTGGTATGGAATGACCAAAAAACGACAGAGGTGCACTCTAAGGTGCACCAGGTTGGTTGCTCTGGGAAGTTAGCAGCTTAATGGGGTAGAGAGGAGTTTTACCTGCTCCTCTATACAAATAAAAACAAATAAGAATTCCAAATAGGAATAACCCCAGTGCTTTGAAATGAAAAAATAATGATTGATAGTAATTCACCTATGTGAAAACATATACATACACCGAGCAGCAAAAGTAAAATATCAAATACAATTTATGAATTTATTAATATGGAAGTCCTAAAAGGACTGTAACCACACAACACATAAAAAATTTTTTACTTTATTTTACTTTTGCTGCTCGGTGTATGTATATGTTTTCACATAGGTGAATTATTATCAATCATTATTTTTTCATTTCAAAGCGCTGGGGTTATTCCTATTTGGAATTCTTGTTTGGTATCGAATGAACACCTTCAACTAATTGTACACTATACGATAATTGGGCCGATCAGCTGACTGGCCCAAGTATAGCAAGGACCAATTTGACAGAAAGCTAATAAAATGGTAAAAAATGTTATCAATACTGAATTGCACGAATTACTGAATGATGCGAAAACCTCTGGAACAAACCATTATGTTCCTTAGACTGCCTCCATAACATGTTCAAAAATACAATAAATAGCTGAAGCTGATATATGTATAAGTTTGATAAACCTACTTAGAAGTTCTACCAAAACTTTGGCGACCTAAAACAAATACCTACTTTTCTTACAGGTACACAGCCATCTAATTGCCAAAGAAAACATATATACATATGTAATAAAATAGTAAAGCTAAAATTATTGCTTATTGAACTATACCACAAGCCACAGAGGGCAGGTGGTTAATGTGGCAAATATTTATCACTGCTACTTCCTTTTCTAGTGATAAATACACACCTTCACTGTCTTGTTGAAAAAAAAATATAGAATTGTACACAATGTTTACATTAGGAGTCAATCATATTTTAAGCATGGTTGCTATATGTCTATGATTTAATACATACACAAAAGTAACAGGAATAAAGCAAATGAGAATAATCCAATAACAAAACAAGAAGTTAAATTTTATAATAACGTTTGTGTAATTTAATGTTTAGTTTAATGTTTAATGGTTCAAGTACTACAGCCTAAACAAATTCTAAACATAACTGATTGGGCTAGTCAACTTACCAACTGAATATGCTTAAAGTGCAATATTATTGATATAATAATGCCATAAACATTGTGCTATAAGAAAAAAAAATACCTCCTTATGCTCAGTGTTGATATTATAATATAAGAACAAGGTATCAAAAAGTAATAGAAATGTTGCAACATAAACAAGAAACTAAATCTGTAATTTTAAAATACATACTGGAAAATAATTATACAGAAAAGCTGGCAAGCCAAAAACTCAGCTACAGTGGGTATAGATCCTTGAACCACATTTACTCAAAGACAAAGTTCACACAATAAACTGTAGATTCTATCAAAAATGACCAGATGTCACAAGTATGAAGTCCTGTTTTACCTCTAAATCGGATTTTAGTGACATCAGTAGCACTCATTGCAAAATGTGGTCCTGCCATCAATACTCGCCAGGCCTGGACAGCGCCAGTACTTTGGGCACACAATCCATCATCTGATTATATAGCATGCATTTCCATTAAAAAGAAGACTCTCGGACAGAACAAACAGCTGCAGTGACACAGCCTAGGAGAGTAGTTGCAGGGCGTGCTTCTGATCTAAGGAGCCAGTTTGTGCATATCCTGGAGACTAAGATGCTGGCATGAAGTGATACTCTGTGACAGGCCTGCAACTGCCTACTCGTTCACCCCAGAACCGCTGTCACCCATGGCCCTACCCTAAGAGTCTTAGCCGTTGTCTTCTCCACCCTGGTGCAGGTGGCCGCCCCCTCCTTTTCCTCTGGGGTGTCTGCTAATGAGCTGCCAGTTTACCATGTCTATCTCTCTCCGCAGCCACATTAACAATGCTCTTAGATATTTGCTGGTCGGCTTACCCGTGCAGCCCGAGTGATGCTCAGGTCCTTCATCACCTCCTCGAAAGCTGCAGTCTCCTCTGCCTGCTTCTGGTTGTGTAGAGCGATTTTCTCGCTGAATTTCCGCGGATTGTTTGAGGTCGCCATCTTCCCTCCTCCTCAAGATGCGCGCTCCCGCCCTGGACGTGACGTCGCACCGAGAGCGGAGGGGGTGACTGGGAACACGACGTCACGGCGAGCGCGCTCCCGAGTTCCATTCAAGCTCTTCTTAGCAACTGTGTTGTAGGTTACGTGCTCCTTTTTCACTATTTCAACTAAAAATCGTTTTAGTTTGTTTATTTGGAAAATGTATATTATTAGTTTGTGACTAATTTAGATACAGGTGCTCATTATTTATGTCGCTGTAGTTATCAGAATAGAAGTGCAGTTTATGCAGAATTGGAATAATTGAATTTAATGCATCTTACAAATATTTTTCTCTCGGATTTCTCTCACATATTTATATAACACTAAAATAAACAAATAAACACACTACTCACACTAAAATAATCACCCCTCCTCCTATCAGTATAAGCCTCCCTCTGCTCTAGCTCACACTTCTATTATAAACATTCACACCCCAACCCCATTCACACCTTATATACTTTTATTTCCTTTACCTGTGCTTGATCTTCTCCCTAGATGCTCTGCTGCAACTTAAAAAAAAAGCAAAAAAAAATTCCAAGCCCAAAAAAACATAACCCATGGCTAGCAGAAAAACCTTTAATTTCCTCTCCCCTAGAGATTCCAAATGGAAGAATTAGATGCCAGTATGGAGGCATGGTTGACTAAATGATTTTATGCAAATCATGAAGCTCTGCATCCTGTCTGGCAAAGCTGCAATTTATACTATTATGTATTTTATAGGCAATTAGCGTTATCAAGCCCCAACCTTCCTTACTAACGCTAGTTCTCCTGCAGGGGAATGGGCCTATGGCAGATTTGAAAGTATTCCGGATATTCCTGGAGAGTCCGTTACTAAATAACTTATCAACCACAGCAGCTAATTGTTTCTAAAAAAACATCAGCTGTGGTCGGCACATGTGCTTTTCAGTCCCTGTTCTGTATATGAGCAGGATTGAGGAATAGAGGGATTGTCTCAGAGGAAGCATTGCATTGTATTATCATCTTGTGTACTCACACCACTGCCCCAGCCCTGTCCTGCCAGTACCTGTCCCAGTCCTCTCAATGAATCTGTTGTCTGTGTTCTAGACAAAATACTTTTCTGGGTTCCAGTTGTCAGTTGTGTCTTGTCATGTGTAGTTCCAGACTGCACCTCTGTTGCACCTGTCTTTGTCCAGTTGTGATGTCTTACTCCCAGAACTTACCAGTTTCTCCAGAAGCCGCAATTAGGGGCCTTAACCCACTGGGTGCCTATCGCACTAGTCTATCCTCACCAACCAGTGCTCTAGCGAAGACCTGGACCCAGTTAGACTCTGCGCCCTGGTGTGCGGTTAACCCAAGTAGCATAACAATTGGTGAACATGTACCTTGACTTGACTCTACAGCCATTGTGGCCACATATAGTCAAAACCCCACTAGAATAATACATATAGGTAAATTTACCACAGTGGCTTAGCTGGGGTGTGGGTCCCCGCATAGAAACTCCCAATTTTGAAAACCCTGATTCCTCCAAGCCAGTTGTGAACTGGCTGGGATTTTGATTGCTATGCCTCGAGGAGGCATTGCAATCGATCCACGGAGCACCGAACTTTCGGTGCTCTGAAAAGTGTTAAAAAACAGTCCCCACTATTTCCCCTAATTCTTACCCCAACCCTCCCCTCTCACTACCCTAACCCTTTCTTCCTGGTAGCCTGACCCTAACCCTCCTTTACTTGCAGCCTGACCCTAACTCTCCCTCCCCTGCAGCCTGACCCTAACTCCGCAGAAAGGGTTTATTCACCTGTCCTTTAGTGGCGGCGGAGTGATCCGCTCTATCTGAATGTGAATGGGTGAGTATGCCGAATGGCATATTCACCCATAAAAAAAAAAAAAGTAGAAAATCGTAATCATTCGAAATAGGGACATCCAAAAAGAAACCTTCGGATATTCCTATTTCGCAAATGGGACATTCTAACCGGGGAATGACAACGGATTAAATGCACCAGTGCATTTCCTGGGACCCAAACTTGATTCCTCTGTCCTCTATTTCTAAGTTCAGTGCTTATGCGCACACGTAGTAAATATTTTACACTATCTACGTATCGTATTGTTACGTAGATTGTGTACATGTGGTCTTTAAAGACCGCATGTACGCAATCTATGTGACAAAATGCTATGTTGATAGCGTAAAATATTTACTATGTGTGCGCATTAGCACTGAACTTAGAAAAAGGCACGTAAGTAAAAACAACGGAGTTGTGAATCCGGTGCAATATTATTAGTCAATTCAACTTGTTATGTATGTATCCTGACAGATGGGTTTTGATAATCAACTATCTATTAATTGATAACAGCATGCACTGGGGCGATGCTACGCTACTTGTTAGGCGCGCGCTCCCCTGCTACCTTTTATTGGCGACCTTGCTTCTACGCTACAGCCAGGATGTCAGTCAATCAACCAAGAGGCAGGGAGCTGCTGGCTAATCACCAACAAGCAGTTCGCCCAAACACAACCGACCAATGCTGCGCTCCATGCATACAGAATATAGAAGTATGAATTCGGTCCATTGTCTCCAAATGAGGTTCACAGTTTCTGGATCAATTTTGGAAAGCTTTCTTGTCAACAGGCTAAGATCATGCCTGTCTGTACTTGAGGTATCCTCAGTCAAATGGGTAGACTAAGCAGGTGCATCAAGCACTTGAGTTATTCATGCAGTCTTATACCTCCAAACTCCAAGATGACTGATCTGATAATTTGTCTTGGGCAGAATTTGCCTATAATAATACTACACATTCCTATACTGGAATGTTCCCCATCTGAGTTTGGGGTTACCATCTACGCTCCAATTCTCTGCTTCTGATGGTGCCATCTTCTTGTACTGATACTCACAGATCTGCTAGAGAGATCAGACAGATTTGAAAGAAATTAATGCTGCTCTGTGACAAAATGCCTTTTTGAGTTAAGGTTTGAGAGTACGAGGGAATGGCTTGTCATAGGTTTAAAGTAGGACAAATGGTATGGTTATCCAGCAAAAGCCTTCATATCCGACAGTCATCCAGGAACCTAGGGCCCCAGTATATTGGCCCTACTTACATCATCAAACAAGTTAACCCTGTAGGCTTCAGGCTTAAACTTCCCAGAAGTATTAGGATTCCAAATACATTTCATATTCAAACTGGTCTGCATGTCTAAGAAATTCATCCCTATTCCCTAGAAACCACCTCCTATTATTATAGAGGGGCAGGAAGAATGTGATTCACTGGAAGAGAAAG